>CAJFCP010000520.1:0-37169 GCA_904066005.1 Synergus itoensis | reverse complement strand
ATGGTCAACTTTTAGAGAGAAAAACTACATTTTTTAGACAAAAAAAAATGTAATTAAGGCCATGTAAGACTTACCCGATCCCTACCTTACCGACATTTTTTCTCTGCAACCTTACTTGTACATTTATTGAAATATAAAATTGAAAATTTATAAAATTGAAGCTAAAGCATTAAGGTACATTTACCTGGTCCTAAATATTGACATTTATAAAAAAAATTTATTGAAAAGAATTTTTTTTATTTTTACAAAAATTTAAGACCAGATAAACATACCTTAGTATATTTTCATTAATTTTAGAAATTTTCAATTTTATATTTCAATAAATGTACAAGTAAGGTTGCAGAGAAAAAATGTCGGTAAGGTAGGGATCGGGTAAGTCTTACATGGCCTTAAGGGTGTTGGAGTCAAGTTCTAATCTAAAAATTCGATTTCTTCATTTTACTCGACAAATATTAAATTTGTAATTTTTTCCCTCTGTAGAATTAATCAATTTTCAACTAGAATTATGCGTACAGAGCGAGAAAATATCTAATTCAAATGTTTTTTAAGTAAAATGAAAATATTCAATTTTGAAGTTAGATTTTGAGTTCTTCATTTTATGCAAAAAGTATCGAAATTAAATATTTTTTCGCTCTGTATGCAGTCTTCTATTTGAAAAAAAATTAGCGCTACAGAGCAAAAAAATATTTATCTATAATTTTCGTTGAGTAAAATAGAGAATTTTTCGTGTCTTTTTTAATTTTTTGTTCAGGCGCTCCAATACCCTTTAAGGCGATGTATTACTTATCCGATTCCTACTTTACCGACATTTTTTTCTCTGCAATTTTACTTCTAAATTTATGGCCGATTTCTTCACCTCCGGATAAAATTTATCTTGCAGATAAACCCTGAATCCACCAATCAGAAATGGTTAAATAGGGTTTATCTGCAAGATAAATTTTATCCGGAGGTGAAGAAATCGGCTTATTGAAATATCAAATTGAAAATTTTTTTAATTAATGAAAATATGCCAAGATACGTCGTTTATGGAAATTTTTATTAAGGGAATGTGATTCTTTACGAAAAGAGCATTTTAATTTCCGCAACTTTACGCTCCGAATAATAAATATTTTTGTTTAAAACTAGGCCATTTACCTCCGTCTGTAAGAAACGGAGGTAAATGACCTAGTTTTAAAGAAAAATATTTTCGAACGTAAAAAGTTGCGGAAACTAAATTTGCTCTTATGGTAATTGGACCCAAGTGTTAAGCTCAAAATTCTATTCTCCATTTTACTCAACAAAAATTATAGATAAATATTTTTTCACTCTGTAACACTAATCTTTTTTCAAATATAAGACGGTATACAGAGCGAAAAAGTATTTAATTTAGATACTTTTTTCATAAAATGAAGAATTCAAAATCTGACTTCAAAATTAAATATTTTCATTTCACTTAAAAAATACTTGAATTAGATATTTTCTCGCTCTGTACGCATAATTCTAATTAAAAATTGATTAATTCTACAGAAGGAAAAAATTCCAAATTTATTATTCGTTGAGTAAAATGAAGAAATCGAATTTTTAGATTAGAACTTGGCTCCAACACCCTTAATGGATTTTATTTAATTAATCAATATCCTATTATTTCTTAACAGGGCAACATTCTTCCCTAATGAATTGCGATCAACGAATTTACGAACAATTAATTTAAACCAATGTAAACAACGTTACCATGGATCCTATCATGTAGTGCCAGATGATGCTATTTGTACTTATGATGAAGGAAAAAGAATAGGTCGAGGTGATGGTGGAAGCCCTCTAGTTTTTAATGGTCATCTAGTTGGTGTTCAAGCTTCGGATTGGATGGAAAATGATAATGGTGTTCCTGATGTTTTTGTGAATGTGGCTCATTCTGAAAACAGAAACTGGATTCTTACACATATTCCAGCTATTCCACCATATCCGGCAGAACAGGCGGGATTACGAAGAAAAAATTCTTTACGACGTCAATGCAGTGTGCACCCGTGCTAAATTGAAGACATTAGTCTTCAATTATTTAGTCTTCAATTTAGTCAGGAACTGTGCGGAAAAGCCCCCCAAAAATATAAGAAAGAGCTCATCTATAGGAAATATAAATGGGGAAGATGTCATCACTATTTGATTTCGAATTTAAAATCTATTCTCACAAAAACATTTTTTATTAAAATTAAAAATTTGTACGTAATCCGGTAATAAGAGTTGAATAGAGAAATATTAATATTTTCAGTTTTCAGCGTAAAAGTGATCATATTTTAAGTTTATTTAATTCCTTTAAGGGTGTTGGAGCCAAGTTATAATCTAAAAATTCGATTTCTTCATTTTACTCAACAAATATTTAATTTAGAATTCTTTCCCTCTGTAGAATTAATCAATCTTTAACTAGAATTATGTGTACAGAGCGAGAAAATATCTAACTAAAATATTTTTTAGTAAAATGAAAATATTGAATTTTGAAGTTAGATTTTGATTTCCTTATTTGATGCAAAAAGCATCGAAATTAAATATTTTTTCGCTGTGTATGCAGTCTTATATTTGAAAAAAGATTAGCTTTACAGAACAAAAAAATATTTATCTATAATTTTCGTTGAATAAAATGGAGAATGGAATTTTGAGCTTAACACTTGGGTTCAACGCCCTTAATTCCTTCTAATCAGTTCTCAAACTATGTGTAATAAATTGTACTAATTCCTTCATGTGGTATATAAGTTTTGAAATTTTAATTTTAGTCAATTCGAGTCTGTCTTTCTCTCTGCACTTTTTCTTTTCTCGTTGCGTATTGCGTATTTATAGGAATACAAATGCTTCATTCTTCTGAATTCAACCTTATTACTAGAAAATTACCTATTTGTGAAAATATATAGAATTCTAATCCTTGTTGAATAAAATGTGAAGATTTTATTTTAAATGAACTTGAATTGAACCCAACATCCTTTGAAACGAATTTGTCAAAATTTTTGGAATTTACATCTGCATTTTTATTCGATCGGTTGTGGAAGTAACTTGCAACAGGATTGGTGGACAACATTTCAACTACCAACCATAACCGATTCCTTTATCAGCTTTCCAATCATATTGCACGATTTTTTACTTTCTACCGGGCTGATTTCCGCCGCAGCAAAATTGTTCTTATCATTCTTATCAATTGAACAAAACCACAAAACGAACAAAACCACGTAATATTTGGAAATTACATTTTTTCACCAAATCAAGATATTGAAAGAAGTTGACAACCGAAACAAGTTCCGAAACAAGTTGAGGCACAAATGCCAAATAATTAAACTCGTCAATTAAATCGGTTTGTACTTCTAACCTTACTTTTTCGGTTTGAACTTTCGATTGAAAAACAAAAATTTTTAAATTGATGAACATTACTGAAAGAAGTTGTTTATAGCCCTCTACAGAATGCCCTTTAATTTTTTTAAATATATTTTTTTATATATTTTTTTATATATTTTTAGATCTGGCACACTCAGCTTGAAGTAAAAAAAATTAGAGCATCTAAAAAAATTATCTTTTTAAGGGTATTGGAGCCAAGTTCTAATCTAAATATTCGATTTTTTCATTTTACTCAACAAATATTAAATTTTGAATTTTTTCCCTCTGTAGAATTAATCAATTTTCAACTAGAATTATGCGTACAGAGCGAGAAAATATCTAATTCAAATATTTTTTGAATGAAACAAAAATATTGAATTTTGAAGTTAGACTTTGAATTCTTCATTTTATGAAAAAAGTATCTAAATTAAATACTTTTTCGCTCTGTATGCAGTCTTACATTTGAAAAAAGATTAACGCTACATAGCGAAAAAATATTAATCTATAATTTTCTTTGAGTAAAATGGAGAATGGGATTTTGAACTAACACTTGGGTCCAACGCCCTTAATTTAATTTCTTATTTTTTGATGATGTTTTTAATTTATACATCTATTTTATAAAAAACCAATAGTTAATATGTCGTATAAAAAATTGAATATAAGCAAGATGTGGTTTATCAATCCCTACAAAGTTTGTTCGATGTTTTCAATTTGATCAATTTAAAAATTTACAGGTTTAGATTTTAACTTCAGTATTTTTCCTCTTCATTTTACGCAAGAAATATTACAGTTACATATATTTCCGCTCTGCATACATACTGTTTTTCAAAATAAAAGTGTGGCTATAGAACGAAAAAATATTTAATTTTAATACTTTCTGTATAAAACGAAGAAATCGAATTTTAAGGTCAGAACTCGGATCCAAAACTCGTAAGGGCATTCTGTTAAGGGTAACAATTTATTTCCTCAACACGGCTCTTTGACTTTCAAAATTGCAGCCAAACTTACTGACAATAAGTATATTTTATGATTTCCAGAAATATAAAGGTAAATTATGAGTGGAATGACACAAGAAGAGCGAAATAACATAGTTCGTAAAAGAATATTGGATCTTCCAAAAATGACAGCAATCCCGATGCCTCCAGACTCGCCTTATATTAAACCACTGCGTTTGAATTTCACACAGGATGGGCGAGAAAAATCTTGGGATATGATACGAATACACGATGGTGTCTACATCATAATTTTCAATATAAGTCGTAAGAAACTTGTCTTCGTGAGGCAGTTTCGACCCACATTATACTTTTCTCTTTTACCAGTTCAGAAATTGGGCGAAGTTGATGTTAAAAAATATCCAGCTACACTTGGCCTTTCTCTAGAACTTTGTGCTGGAATGGTTGATAAAAATAAATCACTAGTAGAAATTGCGAGAGAAGAAGTCATTGAAGAATGTGGATACGAAGCACCTGCTTCAACTTTTCAGAAAGTTATGCGTTGCAGGTTTGAAAATTATAGAATATACACTACCGACAAGAAATATGAAACCTCAACCTAAATTACTTTAAATTTAATTCTTTTATTTTTAAATCGCAACATTTTTCTAATATTCTTTTACAGATCTGGGGTATCAACTCAATCTTCTACACAAACACTTTTTTACGTAGAAGTTACTGACGATATGCAAATACATCAAGGTGAGAATTAAGGGTATTGGATCCAAGTTATAATTTTGAGAAATTTTCTACTGTTAACATTATTAATATATTTCTTGGACAATTCTATATCTGTATGTATAATACTCTACATCAAATTATACTCTGAATTAAAAAAAAAATAAATATTAAAGGAGGAGGTGCTGAATCCGAAGGCGAATTGATCGAAATCGTCGAAATGACTGTAGAAGAAGTGAAGGATTACATCAACTCCGGGGATGTTCTATCTCCTCCTTCTTTTCTATATGGTATTACTTGGTTTCTGGCTAATAAACAGGATCGTTATCGTTAACCTAGGCTTTCGTTTTTACCTAATTTATATTCTATTTTATTCCACTCTATTTAATTTAAACTCTAATTCAAAATTAAAACACTGCCTGATGTATAAGTAATGTAGGATAATAAAGAAACAGTCGTATGTATCTTACATCGAATTTGAGGTGAGAACTTTGGACCCAACATCCTTGAACCGATATTTTCTATAAAAAGATGTTTTGTGGTTACTGGTGTTAGACCTTTTCTGATAGACAAAGGTCAGAAGGCACAACCTTTGATTTCCTCATAAGCTCATATTTGGGAAAGCACACGTATGCTCCAAAAGAATGAAAATAAGTCTCAAGTCTCCCAGGTCTAAAATGAACTTTTATAAATATAATAAAATAATGTTTGATTTTATCTCAAATTGATTTTATTTACATTCAGGTTCTATGTACAATCGCCAGTGGTATAGTTACTTAACAGTCTTTAAAAAAAAATAATATCAATACATGAGAATGACAATGAGTAGAGATGGTTTGAAGATGGTCCCTAAATACGACCAATTTATTTATTTTAGGTAGTATCTTAAGTCTTCACCCAGTTGTCATGCTCATGTCTTCATATGGAAATTCATGAGATCTAGTGTTCAATATCGTCTTTTGTAAACTGAGTGCTAACCCAAGCAAGACCCCATTTTAGATTCGTCAAGACATATTTTAAGGCCTTTGTCCATTGTTCTTCGGAATTAAATTGAATCCTGAAAAACGACATAATTCAAATTAATAGATTAATCCTAATTTAGATATATAAAATCTAAAATGATGAAAAGAACAGAAAGCCCTCTGGACCGCTAAAAAAGAGGAAACTTCCGATTTCTAAAAGGATAAAAAAAAAAGTAGTTACTTGATGGAATAGGAATTCCCCGTTGCAGAATCCTCGATTTTCCCTTTATCCATCCTGTAGGGAAGAGAGAATCCACTGTCTCCTTTTTCTACTTTCTCTTTAAATTGTTGCAAACAATCCAAAAAAGCTACCATCGCTGAATCGAATTTGGTGTCCCAGAGGAACTTGAAACCTCCACTGCAGTGTAAAGGAAGCTCGATATTTTGACCCAAAACTTTGATGTAACTATGATTTCCACGTGGCACGAGTTGAAACCTCTGGAAAGTCAAGTTAATCTTTCGAGCAAGGGCTGTTAAAAGAAGAGTCGCTTGTCCCCAAGCTGCGTTTATTTCACTCCAGTCCACAGGTGCACTTGGTAACCTTCCCAATCGGAAGGAGTTTATCGTGCCGAAGTGACCAGAATGCCAGATGTGGAAGGTCGCGTTGAAAACGTTTGTTTTTTTCAGTCTTTCCAGTTGCGAAGATGCGTAGGCCAATTGACAATCCAAACTGCAAACAATTTTAAAGTTTATTCAAAGAATTCAATGAAACTGAGCATTTTCGAAGATTGAAAAAAATGTATATTTACCTTCGCGATTCATCCTCTCGTAACATGAGATCTCTCCTGTGTCTGGAATATTCCCTCCAATACCGTTCTTCTTCACTTTGCAATCTATCTCGTTCTCTTTCTTGTTGTTCAATTGCATTTTTTGTGGCACCCTCCTCCTTCCTCAAAGCCTCCAATTCGCTGATCAATCTTTCTTCCTCAGCTTTGACGTCCTGCAGCTCTTTCGCTAAATTTTCCATCTCTACATCCTCATTTCCTTGCTGCTGTTGCTCTGCTTCCAGTTTTTTTAAGTATTCATTATAATCGGACCATTCGCTTTCTGTTAATCTGAGCTGTTGGTCCATCAGCATCAGAAGCGTGTCCGTACATTCGTCGCATAGTGGATGATCCGCTGAACTACTACTACTTAATATATCAAATAATGTGGCTCTTACCTAGAAAAGAACGCAAATTAATATTTTATAAAATATTTTTAAATCTTTAAAGGATTTTAGTTTTTCTGGTTAAAACTAACAACAGTAACTGATTTATTTATTTACAGACCTAGTTTCAATTAGAAGATTTCAACAAATCGCATGTTTGTAAAGCTATTAAAAAATCCTGTTTGATTCTTACCCTTAAATGATGACTTAGGCTTTCTGTTTCACCCGAATCACCAACTACCATAAATCCATTTGTACCATTTGCTGAATCAGTCAGTCTAAAAGGTGGTACCAAGTGCTCTAAACTTCCACTTTGAGGCTCTATATCTCCTACAACTTGTTGGATTGGCACTGCAGTAAAAAATATTTACATTACAGTTAATGCAGATTTATATTAATAATCACTCGTGTTTCATTTAAAAAATATAATTCACTGCTTTAAGGAGCTAAAAAGAATCAAAAGTGTCGCTCAAAAAAAAAAAAAAACGATAAAAAATTGATTAATTGAGGGGTTACATGCAATAACCGGTTATAGAATTTTAGGGCTCGGTTTAATTGACCCCTGAGAGCCTTTAAAAGTTTTTTTCGAATTTCGATTTTTAAAACATATATTTAAATCGGAAATTTTCTTGCGTATCTTTTATTCCTCATTATAAAAAAAAAATTTTTAAAGCTCTCAGGGGCCAACTAAATCGAATGCTAAAATTCTATAACCGGTTATTGCATGTAACCCTTCAATTACAAAATAAAAGCTTTTAAAATATAAGAATTAAATTCATAAATGTTCTAAAACTCGCTTAAATTCTGTTCAAACATTTAAATTGAGGCCTAAAGCTAAAAGATTAAAAATAAAAGCCTAATGTCCTAACCTAAAAACAAAGAAATTGAATACAATATGTAAACAATCAGTTCTACCAACAAAAAAACAGAATAATCAAGAATTCTATTAAATAAAACTTCTCTGAAAAAAGGGGTAAAAATATACTAAAAGCCTCTTCTTATTCCACAATAAAGCGTAAAAATTTACCCAATGTTATAGTTATTGCTCCAAAAACCCATATTTATAATCTCAACGTCAATATTGAAAACAAACATTTTTAGGCATTGTTTTTAAACTTATTTTCATGCAACTTCCATCTAAAAAGAAAGGAAGCGTCCTAAGCATTTCTGAATCGCAGTTTCTATGGGGCGGATAGAAAATTAAGGATTTGGTAAACCTCTAAACCCTACTCCAAAATGAAATTTACTCACATGAAAGTTCAGCTAGCGTGTGTTCTCCTAGATGATTAAAACTGGAATCAAGTTTCAAGGGTTGCAAACATCGTTGACATGCAAAATTCACATTTGTCCTCATGTCCACCATTTCTGAAACTTTATATTTCACACTGACAGTCGGAAAACACTACCTGTCCTACTGAAATGTTATTTATAAATACCTAAATGATGCTTGGGAAACACTGTCAGCTGATAGAACTTTGACAGTTGTCCGATAGAGGCGCTCTAATCAGAAGGTAGGGTTGTACACTCGAGTCTCCCAAATCTCAACTTCCCTAATCTCAAGTTCTCCCAAATCTCAAGTCAAGTTTCTCTCAAATGTCAAGTCCGTCTTTCCGAAGAATCACCTGATAACCACTGCGCAGGCGTGCGCGCATGCGCAATGGGGCTGTTTGTGAAATTTGAGGACTTGACATTTGGGAGAATGCTGGCCAAAATTTCTTGACATTTGGGAGACTCGAGTGTAAAATTTCATGAAACTTTGGTCCAATGAAAAGTTTCATGAAACTTTGGGGGTCTCGTGAAACATTTCAATGTTTCAAAGATGGCGGCGGGAAAATTCAAAATAAGCACCAAATGCCTTCCTTGAGACATTTTTAAGTGTTTATATAACAATTTAACACTTTTCGTCAACGCATTCACAAATATCATAGTTTTACTAAAGAAATATTAAATAATATTCCAAAACAAGTTCAATTTGCGGGACCGTCGAGCCCAACCTCTATTTCCGCGCATGCGCAATTAGAAGTTCCCCTCCTTTCCCCCCAAAGTTTCATGAAACAATGAAACTTTGCCAGTGAAACATTTCAAAGTTTCAAGTGAAAGTTTCAACGTTTCAATGAAACGTTTCATTGCTCACAACCCTATCAGAAGGTAGCTTCACATGCATGCGCAGATGTCTTGATTCGAATGGCGGGAGTTTAATTTGAAATCAAATATTTAAAAAATTTCAAACTCAGATTTTTGGAACATTAGAGCGTCTTTTTACAGAGAAAAATTCTGAAATTGAAAAAAAGGATTCCTAAATAATTTAAACTCTTATCTACTTCGCTTTTAACTTAAAAATTTTTGGCAGTGTTTGATACGTTACTGTCTGAAAGTAGCACGTTACCATTACCGTTACTTAAAAAAAAAAATTATAACGCGTTACCGTTACCGTTACTGAAAAAAAGTAACGCGTTACCTTTACGTTACTTTTTTTTTTATTACATTTTTAATACAGTACTTGAATGCCCCAAAAGAATTTTAAGAATTTGATACATTTGATTCATAACTGAAAATTATATTTACAGTTAGGTAAAATAATTTTAAAACTACTGAATTTTTCTATAAGCTCTCCTTTATTTAAATCATTAATATAAATTTAAAAATTAATGATCAGTTTAGGTATACAGTTTTATACATATATACACTAGAGACTTTCCATAAAAAATTCTATTTTTTTTAATAATAATACCAATTTTTCGAAAAGATCATCACTCAAACGATGTCTTTTATCCAAAAGAATCAGTCCATTTGATTGGTTTTCTTAATATTTAAATATTTAATCTAATACTCAGCATTCTAAATTTTTATATAAAATAACGTTTGGTAACGTGCGTTACTTAGCATTACCGTTACCATTGGCGGATACAAGGGGGGGGCGATAGGGGCGATCGCCCCCCCTCAGCCGCTGTGTGTTAAGTAAAAACTTTATTAAATTGTTTAGATACAAATTAACTTTATGAATTCTAGGATTTTACTTTCTTTATTATTCATCACCCTCGTAAAAATTTTTAAAATCGCCCCCCTGAAAAAATGTTCTGGATCCGCCACTGACCGTTACCAAAAAATTGTAACGCGTTACCGTTACCGTTACTTTTTAAAAAAAATAACGCGTTACCGTTACTTTTCTGGTAACGCGTTATAAGTAACGCGTTACTGTCAAACACTGATTTTTTGCACAGTAAATTAGTTTTCTCAACACTGTTAAAAAAAACTGATCAAAATTTAATATACGGTGAGTAAAGTCATTTGCATATACCGTCAATTAAATTTAATATACCATTATGTTTTAGAATTAATATACAACCATATTAAAAATTAATATACTTTATATTAATATTAATATATCTTATATTAATATTAATATACCCTATATTAATTTTAATATGGTTTTATATTAATTCTAAAACATATGGTAATATATTAGATTTAATTTACGGTATATGCAAATGACTTTACAAAATGTATATTAAAAGTATATTAATTTTACGAACATTTTTAACAGTGAAAAAGAAACCGAGAAAAAAAGTTATTTAAGGAAGTATTTAATTTAAGTATTTAATTAATAGGCAATGATTCTTTAAGAATCATTATGAAAACTGTGTGAGGTTTTTCCTATTGACAAAAGAAGTTGTTTCTATTCACAAAAAATATTCTTTCGAATACAATATTGAATTTGTTGAATTTTGAATTTTGAATTCCTTTAAATTCTCTTTTGCATTATTTGGAATTCGTGTGAGTTCTTTCGAATTACATATTCTTGAATTCTTTTTCAATTCTCTTTTATTAATAATCCACTTTTCCCAAAAATCTCTGTATTTTTAAAATATTGTATAATTTAAGAGTGAAAGGGTAATATAGTTCAAACTCTTTTAACCCAAACCGGAAGTTCCGTTTTCCATTCACCACCTATATTACCTGTTCGCTTAATATAATACAAAAACTGTTTTCATTTTTGATAAAATCGATGACAAATATACAAACTAGCTGCGAATCCGATCTCGGGTGTTCCATTTAACTATATTTAAATTTTTTGTGCTCATTTTTTGAGCACTTTGCTTCCTCATTATGATGAAGTTGCAAATTAATTAATTATATTCAATTAAATATAATTAACATTCAATTAAAAACACTAATCCTGCAGTTCAATCGGTTCGTCTCGACGCAAGGAATCTTTCTTTCCATTACATAAGCTTTGAATTTTGATTATTTGAGAAGTTATTGTCGAAAAATCAATTTTTTTAAAAAATTCTAAATGTACATAAAAATTTTTAAATTCAATATTTTGAAAAATCCTTTACCACATTTTGAGATATTGGTGGTGCCAATATACCTTATAAATTTCATCAAATTATCTACAACTGTCTTTAAGGAGTTTAAGTTAATAGGGTGACAAAAAACGGCGACACACACACACACACACACACACACATCCGGACAATTGATTAGAATGTTGTATTAGACATTTATCAAGTGAGGAAAGTTTAATTAAACCATTTTAAAAATATTGGAAAATGTAACGACTACAAAGCTTCCTCTACGAGGAAGCAATATATCATAATAATGTCAGTTATTTTATTCAATAACTTTCATTTTATGTACATAATACGTAAAATTATATGTTTGTTTAAAAAATGTTTAATTACAAGTATTTCATCATTTTAATTTTATTATTTTAGACAACGGCTATACCACGCTGAAAGCATTAGTTCTCGTTGGATAACTGAAGTTAAGCAGCGTTGGCCATGGTTAGTACTTGGATGGGTGACCGCTGAGGAATATACCATGTGCTTGTTGTCATTTTCGTTGCTTGATCATGTCCGAATGTGCAAAGCTCTAGAATTTAGATTCATCATTTATTGTAAAAAGGACTTTAATACGTGTCCACTGCCGGGAAAACCCGGGAAAACCGGGAATACGCCTGGAATTTTTTATACCGGGAAAAAACCGGGAATATGCCTGGAATTTTTTTTAATCCTGGAATTTTTTTTCACGAATCTACTTTTATAACTTATTTTTGTTTTCTGTCATAGCAAATAATATCTACCAAAGAAATGAGTTAATACACTTCAGTTATTGTTTCATATTTTATTATCTGATTGAATAACTTAGTTATTCAAAATTAAGTCTGATTAGTTGAGTAAGTACTTATTAAATAAATAGTTTATTCTTAAAAAGAGTAAAAGTATTATTCTATTCTAAAAAATAAACAATTAACTAATTTATTATGACTAATTAATAAATTAATTTAATAATGAATTAACCAATTTTTCAAATAATACTGTACACGCAACTATAAATACGATATTTTTTTTAGAAAACAAAACAACAATTAAATATCAATACAACTGTAAACGTAGTTAATTTTGAAAACAATCTAACAACTATTATTTTTTATAAAGCAAAACACATGTTGTAATTATTTAATTTATAAAATATAAGAAAACTTTTTTTATAAATACTAACAAACCAAGAGACGCGCTACTCGCGCATTGTTTTATTTTTCTTCTTACAATTTCATTCAAAGTCGAATTCCAAATCCAATCAGATTTGAAATTATAATCTATTCGAGATTTTCGAGAGGAATTTCGTAGAATTTTATGGAATTTTAAGATATTTCGTGAAATTCTAAAGGAATTCATGCAATTTTAAGAGACTTTTAATTTTAAGAGGTTTCTGAAAATTTTAAAAGATTTCTACTTTAAGCGATTTCAAAAGGTTTGTAAGAGTTTTATGGGGTTTTAAGAAATTTTATGAGATTTTATCACATTTTTATGTGATTTCAAGAGTCTTTTCTGATATTTCAAAGATTTTGTGAGAAATTTAAAGGGTTTTATGGAATTTGATAAAAGATTTCTAATAGTTTTAACAGATTTTAAAGATATAAAAGGATTTTAAATGTTACCGTAAAATTTCAAGAATTTTCTGGAAATTTTAAGAAATTTTAATGTTTGTCATCGAATTTTATGGAGAGATTTCAAAAGATTTTTAAGGGCTTTCAAGAAAGTTGATTTTTAAAAGATATTGTGGAATTTTTTAGATTTTATGGATTTTTATGAGATTTCTAATAATTTTAAAAGATTTCAAGAGATTTTTTTAATTTTTAAAAGATTTTGTAGAATCGTTAACGATTTCATGGAATTTGACGAGATTTCTAATCTAAAAATTCTAGGATTTTTTTAGAGATTTTTATGAATTTTAACGTGGATTTGAGAAGATTTATGAGTTTGAAAATTTTTGTGGAATTTTAAGGGATTTCATGGAATTTGAAGATATTTCTAATACTTTTAATGGATTTTAAAGGATATAAAAGGGATTTTAATTATTATCAAAGAATTTGAAAGAATTTTAACATAGATTTTAAGAGATTAATGATTTTGAAGGTTTTTCTGAATTTTTAAGTATTTTCAAGTAATTATTCTAATTTCTAAAAGAATTTGTAAAATTTTTAAGGATTTCGTGGAATTTGATGAAATTTCAAGAGTTTAATGATTTTGAAGGTTTTCGTAAATTTTCGTTTTTGTATGGATAAATGATATATAATAAACTCTATAATATGTTGGATTTGTTGATTTAATATGCTAAGTTCATAATAGTAAATGTATGATGAAGCATTAAAGTGTGTTTTTATTTTCCTTTAAAATCAGGGATTTAGCCTTGAAAACCCGGGAAAACGCCTGGAATTTGAATCGGTTGAGTCAGTAGACACCCTGAAATTTAATACATTTATTCTTTCTATTTCAATCCTGAAGATTGAAAAAGATTGAAATAGCTAGGCTTCCTATTTTTTTACATTCAACAGGGAGGATATAAGGTCTACTCGTAGCAGTTCCTGACTGATCACTCTGGCGAGTTTATTTTACGATTCTATGTTTTCTGAACAAAATGAACCAAACATGGTCAGTATATCTACAATCTTTGACTCAAGGTTTCGAATGGATCGGAGATTGTAGACAGAAAGATGAACGAGGCAGGGGGTCTGAACCTGGTGAGCGGACCCTTCCGAGAGTTCGTTAAAAATACATTTTTATTGGCAATTTTCACCTTCAAAGTATATAGTATATATTGTTTAACCCGATTTAATGTTGTTGTGAATCATAAATTTGACAATATAACTCATTCTTAATCTAGTACTGTATCAACATCATATAGGGTGGTCGAACCAAATTTCTATTTTATTTTTTATTTTTCAAAGTTTAGCTAACAAGAGTAATATAAGGCTTAATTTTCAAAAACTGTTAGTTGGTTACCTACATTAATGTTCTCCAGTTTCTAGGAGGGACGTGCATACGTCAAAAGGAGAAGGTTTTATATAATTGCAATTTCACGAAGAAGCTAATAGGCGCCTATTGAGGCATGTCAGTCGATTCATATCTTACGCAAAATCTACTGAAAAGTATCTCTCGAAGTGCCCGCTTCAATATTAGCATAAAATCGAAACTAATCATCTCTAAGATTCTTAAATCTATATTTCAGACCTTTAACACATTAATTATTATACGTATATATACACGGAAAAAAGAAAATGGCTGAATTTAACAGTTTAAATAGTCAACTTCCCGAGTCGAAATATGCTCCAATTGCCGTGTAGAAATTTCCAAAGAAATTTCTGCCCATAGAGCGCCAAAGTAGTGGCAAAAATCGCATTCTCTCTAAATTCCTTAGAGTGAAAATTGGTGCAAATCTAGCTTTAAGACTGGAGTGAATGCTACATCCACTCCATTAGAGTGATTAAGTCACTCCATTGA
Organism: Synergus itoensis; assembly: GCA_904066005.1. Taxonomy (NCBI): domain Eukaryota; kingdom Metazoa; phylum Arthropoda; class Insecta; order Hymenoptera; family Cynipidae; genus Synergus; species Synergus itoensis. The sequence continues at coordinate 22,207 of CAJFCP010000520.1, read as the reverse complement.
ACTCAGCAGCTTGACTCCATTCTGTTGGAGTGACTCTTTCACTCCAAAATGCAGTGACTTTTGTTCACACCAAATAAGAGTGAGAGAGTTTTGTCACTCCATCCGTTGGTGTCATGCAGCTCACTCCAAACTAGACAGACACGCTCACTCCAATGGAGTCGTCATCCACTTTTTTGGAGCGACCAGCCACACCAATTGGAGTGACCAGTCACTCCAACTCATAGAGTCATTCGCTACTCTAACTTGGATGTCACGCTTCACTCTAAAGAGAGAAGCTCACTTCTGGCTAGAAGTTGGAGTGAGAATTCACTCCATTGGAGTGGGATCTCACTCCAAGAAATTTAGAGAGTTAAACTAGCCTCTACTTTAAAACTTCTTATAGCCCGGCCTACAAATGAGAGCGTGAAGAGCGTCAAAGTAGGATCTATATTTCGACTCGGGTTGCGCTCTGAACGCATTTTTTCTGGAAGTTAATCAGTTTTACTATTTCGAATGGTAATTTTTTTCTAAAAAATTGTAAATCCTGCTATTTTCGTTCAAAAGTTACAATTTGAAATAGTAAAACGTACTAAATTCTAGGAAAAATGCGTTCACACCGCAAGTAGACTATTTTTAATGGTAAATTCAGCTATTTTATTTTTTCTGTGTAGAACTATATATAAAATATACATATATATATATATATATATATATATATTAATATAATTATATTATATATATTATGTAGTTATACCATCTACTTCGAGACTTTTTTTTCTCCTTGGAAGATCATAATTTCTAAATTTGTCAATAAATATTGTTAATGCCCTAGAGTCTAAAAGTGCATGGAACCCCATTGCTCCCTGTCTCGTAAAGAGAATCGCATAAATGCTCCCATGTGCCCCTACCTACCCGCACGTCAACTATTTGAGATGCGAAACGAATCACTGACTCGACCGACTGTCACTCACTTTCGAAATACTCAACTCTAACTACCGGCATAAAACGTGGGTGGTAAACCCACTGATCATAACGATTATATGATAGAAATCGCACTATATATTAGAAACTCTATAGAGAATATAAGCTTTACAGAATATAATCTATCCTTTTCTTTTTTTATTCTTTTTCAGTCTAGAATTGACTCCATCATACTCTCTTTAAATCTTTACACTATATATGTCCATCCATTCCCTCTATTCGCTTCTATCAGCTTCTATACATCTTTATTCTCTTTCCACTTTTTTACATCCCTTTTTTGGTATTAAAAAAAAACATATCTACGTTAGTCTTCCGTCTACCCGTCTCTATATTCTTCTATCCGTATCTATCCGCCTTTATATTTTTCTTTTTTATATATTCGCTTATTCGCCTCTATCAACTTTTATGCGACTTTATCTATCTCTATTATTTTTCTTTTCAAATTCTGGAAGAGCCCGTGTAGAAATTTCCAAACTTGACCCAGATTGGTGATGAAACGCCCGGCCCGATCGGGCCCCGATCCGGCCAGGTTTGGCCCTGGTCGGGCCGTGTGTTTCATCCCCGGCCTGAAATCCCCCGATCTGGACCCGATCGGGGCCACAGCAAAATTTCTACTCGGGAGTCCACATCTGTCTTTATCCTCCATCTATGCGTCTCTATCGGTTTTTATCTGCCATCATCAGTGTCTGTCCGATTATTCCCCTTATTACTTTTTGCAATTTAAGAGCATCTATATAGAAAAACAGTTTATACTAATATAAACTGTGTGAATATAAACATTTTTATATTCCGCCTACTCGTCTCTATCTGCTTCTATCCGCATCTATTCACCTTTATCCGCGTTTATACCTTTCTTTTTTATATATTCGCTTATTCGCCTCTATCAACTTTTATGCGACTTTATCCATCTCCATCTTTCTTTTTTAATTCTGGAAGAATCCATATCTGTCTTTATCCTCCGTCTACCCGGCTCTATTTGTTTTTATCCGTCACTCTCAGAGTCTGTCCGCTTATTTCCATTTATTTTTGCAATCTAAAAGCATTGATATCTATGTTTATCTTCCGCTTACTCATCTCTGTTTCTATCCGCTTCTATCTTCTTCTATCTTCTTTCTTCTTCTTCTATCTTATTCTATTCATTTCTTTTTTTTTTTGCAATTTAAACGCATCCATAATCATATTTATATTCCGCTTATTCGCCTCTATATATCAACTTCTCTGCGTCTCTATATCCGTCTCGATTGCATTTTTACATATTTTGGAAGCGTCCATATTCTTATTTATCCTCCGCATCTATCCGCCTTTATCTATTTTTATCCTCCACTATCAGTTTCTGTCCACTTATATCCCTTTATCTTTTTTCACACTAAAAGCATTCATATCCATGTTTATCCTCTGCCTATCCGCGTCTATTCACATCTATCTGCTTCTATCCCTCTCTTTTTTTTACAACTTACATCCACAATCACTCTTATTTTATTATTGGTAAAAAGTTACTCCATACATAGATATTAACATGAAAGGGATAAAAAGCCCTGGTATAAATTTCGGATCTAAAAAATTTATCCGTTTAAATTTGTTTCAATCCGAAGTCTGCATTTCAAGCAGATCCTATCCGAAAAAACAGGAAGCCTATCCGAAATGAATTCACGTCAATTCGGAGTCAAAATGATGATTCCTATCGGAATGAATAACAGTCAATTAGAAGTTGAAATAAAGATCTCCATTGCATCGGATTAATTCGGATTGAAAAGTTTATTTATTCATTACTTACTTATTCAAAGTCTTGTATTGATTTGGATTAACTACAGGATTTTATTGTCATTTAGGATGAGTTTCAGATTGATTCGTATTGGATAATTTGTTTGGATACGCCTAGGATTTACTCGTATTGAAAAGTTTGTTCGGATGCGCCCCGGATTCATTCGGATTGAAAGTTTGTCCGGATTAGACTTGGATTCACCGCATATAGCCGTATTAAACGCATATAAAATGTACTCTGCATATACATATACAGAAGTGAAAAAAAGGACAAGACGACAGAATTCTGCTGAAGAGAGAAGAAAAGTCAGCTATAATCAGTGTTGCCGGAGAAGGATAACGCAATGTTCCAGCGCATTTTTGCGGCGGAACCAATTTTATCTGGACTAATTTGAAAATTTCCCGGATATTTTATAACTTTAAAATATGTAATTTTAAGTTACAAAAACACGTAGTTTTTAAATTTCTTGATTAAATAATTCTTCTTTATTAATGTAAAATAAGTTGAAATTCTTAAACTCGGTTGTTTTTAACGTTTTTTATTGAATAATTTTTATTTATTTTCTATTTTCGATTATAAATATTACTTTCTGAAACATTTTCTAAAAAATCTAATTATTGAACCTGATTTAAACGGATTGTTCCGCTTCGTTCCGGTATTTGTCGATTTCCCGAAAAATTTCCATCAGTGTTGAAATTACCCGGAAACTGGGAAATTTCCCGGTTATCGGCAAAACTGCTTATAATCAGAGCACGAAAGAGATTCGAGAGAGGAAAATTAAGATCGTTGTATATTCAGAATTACTGACTGTACTCGCTAAGAGGGAAGAGGGACAATGAGGAAACGAGAGAGAAAGAGAAGGAATATGTGAAAGAGTAAGTAAAAGACAGAGAGATAGAAAGGAAAGAGGTTCCAGTGCTCCGCCCCGGGCACGCGGACATGAGGAACATGGCCGCTGAGGGACGTCCTCCTTGTGACGCTCGCCTTCACTCAGCACTCGCTTAAAACTGCAGTTACAACTCGTCCAGTTTACCCTTGACGGTCCTCCTCTCGACAAAACTGGTCGCCGCCCATCCTCTTTCATATATATACTTACATATGAGGCGTTGGGTGCAAAAACAACTTAACTCGAGTTAAGGGCATGTGATACTTACTATATGAACAATTTTTTTCGATTTTATTGATTTTCAAATTACCCAACTTTTCAGCCACAAAAATAAATATTTTGCCCTGAAACTTTGGAAAACGGAAGAGAAGATTAAAACGGACCGTTATTGACTCTTTTTATCTTGTATAATGAAAAAAAGTTTAAATTTGCTAAAATTCGTAATGTATTTGTCACTTTGAGGTTAGGTGCTCTATGCTTTATGAGTGATCAAATTACCCAACTTTTCAGCCACAAAAATTAATATTTTGCCCTGAAACTTTGGAAAACGGAAGAAAACATTAAAACGGACCGTTATTGACTCTTTTTATCTTGCAAAATTAAAAAAAAGTTTCATCTTGCTAAATTCGATCAAAAAGTATCACATGCCCTTAAGGAGTTTTTTCTGAAACCTACATATTCGCAATCCTTAACCTTTAGTTATTGTGTATATAAAATTTCTGGATAAAAGAGCATAATTTACTATCGATTTCGTGATTTAAAGTCAGCTACGTTCGCGCGGGACTCGCGGAAGGGACTCGCGTCGCCGACGTGACGCTCAGGGGCGGATCCAGAACATTTTTTCAGGGGGGGCGATTTTTAAAATTTTTACGAGGGTGATGAATAATAAAGAAAGTAAAATCCTAGAATTCGAAAACGCAGGATATTTAATAAAGTTTTTACTTAACACACAGTGGTTCAGGGGGGGCGATCGCCCCTATCGCCCCCCCCCTTGTATCCGCCAATCACGATCACAATTAACTGTTGCTTTAAGCTGCATTTACACCTTTTAAGAAAATGTTCTTCTTCTCACTCTACCATGTGACTTTCCCATAAGTTTGTCTCACTTACATTAGTAAAAAACTACTAATTCATTCAGTAATTCTCACTACTTGATTAAGTTACACTTACTAAATGAATTAGTTGTTTTTTTTTACTGTGAATGACGTACTTTTTAATTCAGGTGCGTAGACAGGAATGTCAGAAAAATTGACGTGGGTATATACATATATATATATATTTGTTGACACATTGATGAACCCCCCCCCCCGAAAAATTTTTCTGCCTACGCGCCTGTTTTAATTAATTGATAGTAAAAATGCTTACTAAAGTGAATTAGTAAACGAATCGGCACTAATTCATTAGTATTACACTGAGAAATTCTAGGTTAGAAAAATTACTAATGTCGATAGCAAGTTGTGGCAAAATCCCAAAATTGAGACATTTTAATACAGAAAATAGTAAAAGTTACTACTTTTTAGTAAGATTTCCTATTTAAATAGGAAATCTTCGTTCTTTAAATAGGAAATATTACTATAGAAATAGTAAGTTTTACTATTTTCTGTATTAAAATGTCTCAATTTTGGGATTTTGCCCCTACTTGCTATCGATTTAGTAATTTTTCTAACCTAGAATTTCTCAGTGTACTAATTCAGATTGAGAGAGTACATAGTTTCATTGTACTATAGTGGGAGAACCTTTTAAAACATATTTTACGGCAGCATTTAATCTTCGTGATAAATTATATACAAATATAATAATCTATGATTGCGTTTTTTTCGAAACCACTTTTTTTGATTTAAGGGGTTTTTGCATCCAACGCCTCATATATATTATATAAACAGTTTTGGATCGGATAGAAATCCTATCTGAATGAATCCGAGCCCATTCAAAATACACTCAAACCTCGATTTATTTCGCATTTCTGATATCCCTCTATTCCAATTAGAACTAAAAACCGAATTTTTTATTCGAACTAAAATCCGAACAAACCCGAACTTTTCAATCGGATTGGGACGGATATAGCTTTCGGTTTGGCTCGGGTGATTATAGGATAGGATTTTTATTAACACTTATATACGCATTTCGGAATATGCAAGTGAAACGAGTCGAGTTTGATCAGACTGTTTGGGAATTTAGTATGATGTCCGAATCTGTATTCTTTTTATTTTCCCAGGCGAAAGTCTCGGATAGAAATCATGTTTCTGGTCTGAATGAATCCGAACTCATTCATAATAATCAATCTAAAATTTTAATCCAAATGATTCCAAAGTAATTCGAAATTTTTTATCCAAATAAATCCAAATAATGACCATCTATTACTGTTCTCTAAAATTGAATCAGTGAAAGTTGATTGTAAGTGACTCTTTTTTCAAGATTTCATTCAGTGAAAATTCACTGATAATCAGTGAAAAGTCACTGAAAATTTCAGTAATCGTTACTAAACTACTGAAAATTTCAGTGACTTTTCATTGATTTCCAGTAGATTTTTCACCAATTAAAATTGTGAGAAAAGAGTCACTGAAAATCAGTTGAATTTGACTGAGAATCAGTGAAATTTCACTGATTCAAGTTTACAGCGTGGTCATTATTTTGTTGTTGGCAGAACCAATTTGTCTATGCAGAAATCTTAATAAATTAATTTACAACACATCCCTCGGAGCAAAAATTAAATAAAAAATAATTGCATTTTAATTATCGTCTTGCAATTACTGCTGACTCTATCAGTGCATCATGCATGTAAGTTTGAACATGCAACTATATGCAGCCATGCAGGCATTCAGGCAGGCAGGTAACTAATACCATAATCTTTAGTTTTATGTCATAGACTTTAGAGTCAGAATATAAAGAGGAGGGCGTGACAAGTCCGCATAAGAAGTATAATCATAGCTACACCCATAATTTCCTCCACGAGTATTATAATTATTCGTCGTAGTAGGATCTCGTGGTCCAACGTGTGATTAGCTAGAGGAAGATGAATGGTGTAGTTGACGCGTACGTCCATAATGAAATACACTCGCGAATCGGGACAAGCTGCAATTACACGCGATTCCCGTAATCGTAAAACGTGAACCTAACAGAAATGGCGATCTGTTCCGTTCTGTTCTTACGTCTCCGGTTGCAGTCATCGTGCAATGTCTGTAAGAACGTTCATGCAGAGTTGCAGACGGTGGCAGAAACTTGCAGTAAATCATTCTCGTTGTATATGGAAAGGACATGCGGAATATATATGATATATGATAAATGATATATGCAATCGTTGACTACAAGTAGCGAGCCATTCCTGGGATATGGGAAGCTCGGAAGCTACTGTGCGAATTGATAAATTAAGTAATCAAGAGTCTAAATTATATTATACTACACATTTTTAAATTTAAACATGCCAAATTGGATGAATTTTTTTTTTCAGCTCTAAGAACTTTAATTTGAGTATCAAAGCTGAAAATTAATGAATTTTTTTAATCTATTCTTCTAAACGGGAAAATTTTTTTAATTGACGAAAATAAATCGCGGTAGGTATAGAATTTCGACAATAATTAGAGTCCACCGAACGCTAAATTGTTCGGTCTGTATTAATTCATTTGTGTACTCACTGGCGTAAGTAAAGAGTGCAATTGTTTGTATGCTGTGTTTACTTTATACGTTTTACTTACATAATGATAAGAAGTACACTGATAAAAATGATTCGGTTGATCTAGTATCCGTGTGGAAAATTTTCATGGCGCTGCACTACTTCTGTGCAGTCCGCCTGCTCCCGTGTAGAAATTTCCAAACCTGGCCCAGATCGGTGATGAAACGTCCGGCCCGATCGGGCCAGGTCTGGGCCTGGTCGGGCCGTGTGTTTCATACCCGGTCTGAAATTTCCCGATCTGGACCCGATCGGGGCCAGATTCCCCAATCTGGGCCCGATCAGGACCACAGAAAAATTTCTACTCGGGCTTGAGTCTACATTCCCGTGTAGAAATTTCCAAACCTGGCCCAGATTGGTGATGAAACTCCCGGCCCAATCGGGCCCCGATCGGGCCAGATTTGGCCAGATCTGGGCCTGGTCGGGCCGTGTGTTTCATCCCCGGTCTGAAATCCCCCGATCTGGACCCGATCAGGGCCAGATTCCCCAATCTGGACCCGATCGGGGCCACAGCAAAATTTCTACTCGGGTTGGCACGGAACAGACTGACTGTACAGTAGCTAGACTGGATGTAACGTTTGGGTCGACTAGTTTCTAGACAGTTTAGCAATGTAGATGCTATATAACGTGCCTAGACGTATCTAGTTAACCTACATAAAATCTAAATTCAAAATTAAATATATATTTTTTTAATTATTTAAGTAATTGGTATACATACATATTGAAACGACTCATATTTGTTTTTCTGTATTTATCCGACTTCGATTACATTTAAATCATCTTGGAAAACTATTTCTAAATCCTGTAAATCAATTTTTGTCTATTTTTGACAAAAATAGCTCCGAGACACTGCGATCACACTCCAGAGAAATTAAATACTAATATCATATATCTAAAATAATAAAAAAAAAACATAAAAGTAAATAAAAATTACATATTTCAAGGCATTATATTATTAAAAAAAATAGTATTGTTTATTAATCAATTACTTTATAAATATTTCTTGCTTCATACTAAAATATAAAAATATTTCATAAATAATTTTCTAACAATAATAAATGGATATAAATATTCAAATATAAGTTGATTTACTTCTTTTATTCAATAATTTTCATCTTATATACATAATTAATGAGTCTAGCTGATGATCATAGAAAATTAGAAAAGGTGAGCAGGGGCGTAGCTACCGCCGTATCAGCCGTGTCAATGATGAGGGGCCACCGAGCTTCAGGGGCCCCCGAGTGTTTTAGCGAAAATTCGTAAAATTAAAAATTTTAAATTGAAAGGGTAGAAGAGCCCCCCGAAAAATTTTGATACAGGGCCCCCCTAGAGTAAGCTACGTCACTGAAGGTGAGGTTCCTAGGGGGCCATCCATAAACCACGTGGACAGGTTATGGGGGGAGGGGGGGGGTATGACAAAATTCCACGATCCATGTATATTCAAAAAATTATACATGGGATTCTGTCCACGATGGGGGGAGGGGGGGGGGGGTCAAAAAGTGGTGAAAAACTGTCCACGTGGTTTATGGATGGCCCCTAGTGTGAGAAAATTTCCTGACAGGGTTAGAGAAATCCTTATTACTCCGTTTCCAGTATTGAAAAACAACAATATATGTCAAAAACAAACATTTCATACATTTTTGAAGTTGAAATTTGTCAAGTTATCAAATTTCACAATATTCGATGGAAAGAAGAGGGAGAAGCACTATGGTAAATGGACTAGAGGGATAAAAAGGTCCTCTCTGGAAGAAACTGGACATCATAAGCTTTTGTTAACATATGTCTATGCTTTTAATTTTTAATTGTAAATAAGTTACTTATATATAATAATAATACTTCACACATAAATGCATTAATTTCAGAAAAAAATTTTTAACAGTGTATTAGGACTAATTTAGAGGACTAATATATAACACTGCCGCCTCTAATTTTGTGGGCAACTCCAAAGAAATGGAGCTCGATCATTGTTGTGGGAATTTCTCTAAACTTACTCACAGGGAAGTCGATTTGGAAAAAGAATGAAACGTTCTTGTGGACTGCTGAGGAGAATAAAATTAGTTTCTCTAATGTCAGGGGCGTTTTCCCCTTTTCTTCTTTTTACCTTTTTCTTCGACGACATTAATCAGATTTTGAAGGTATAAAGGCCGCTCGAAAATAATACAAATGTGAAATCTGAGACGATAAACATCTGAAGAAAAAAAGATGCCTTATATACATATACCATATATATATATATATATATATATATATATATAAAAATTTCGTACACATTGAAAAATGTTTAATTAAAAAAATCCGTTTTTTATGTTCGTTTTGCGGCTTATTTTGGAACCTACATTTTTAAATTTATTTTTATGCCTTAAATTTGTGGGCATGATTTTGAGACTTAAATCTGAATCTTATATTTTGAGCTTCCACCGTAGGTTTTATATTTTGAACCTCTATTTTTTGTATTACATGATTTTTAACATTATTTTGAGTCCTAAAGAGATCTTATACTTTTAGGTTTTATTTTTCTTGATCGTTTTCATGATTTACAAGTTTCATATCGACAGCTAATAATGTATTTAATTTAAATACCCCCATATTTAGTGCCTTAATCGTATAAATTAATATTGAATACATATGTCTTGCTGTTATCGAAAGAACATTTGCATATGCATTACAGAAACCAAATAAAAATATTCACAAGCTGAATCGTATAATTTTAATTGCAAACTATTGTAAGGAAATTGAATGTCATCGTGTCAAGAATATATTGAGCTATATACACTATAAAACAATAATTTATCTAATTATATATTTTCCGCATCTGGTTATGCTGGCATTATAAATAATTCGCTTCGTTACAAAAAGAAGTAATTTATCTGCGTTAATGAGAAAAATGCTTGCATTAAAGAAACTGTTTATTAATTCAAATTCGCCAATAATAGGGGAGCGGCGGGTACAGTGGCTCACTTTTTTTATTTTAATTTTTTATGCCGGCGCAATCATTTGTCGTGTAAAAAAAAAATATTATTCTGAAAGTGGCATCATTTATGTACAAAATGAGAATTTTTTTTGAATCGTAAGTGTAAGTGTAAATTGGGAAAAAAATTAATTGGGAATGTTGAAAAATGAGCAGGCGGGTACAGTGGCTCACGAAGTTGGGTACAGTGGCGCACGTTAGAAAATACAAGGCAACATATTTCAGCAGTAGCATTTTAATGGTATCAAAGCAATCTTATACATTTTCGAATTTCGAAAAATTTTTCAATAATTTTTGCAATAATTTTTGCCCCATTTTTCTGCTGCTTTTCGAATACTGCATCCGTTTTCAATCACATCTTCGACGGCATTTTTCGTAATATCGGAAGGAACTTTAGAAATTTTTTTTTCTGTCGCGCGTTTGCGAACCATTTTCTCTCTGAAATTTAAAAACAAAAAGTACAATTTATCACTATTTACATCCAAAACTGTCGACAGAAGCAAACAATTTATTTGTTTATCTACATATAAATTTATAGGTTCCCTAGCGAAAGCTTCGGATAGAAATGCATTCCGAATCAATCCGAATCATTCCGGAATTTGTGTCCGAACCAAACAGTTTCATTCCGATCTAATCCGAAGGAAGTTTTCAATCCGAATTAATCCGAATCCCATTCAAAATCTATCCGAACATTTAATCCGACTGAATCCGAATCAATCCGTCAATCCGAATGAGTCAGAATTAATCCGAACTTTCAATCCGAATGAATCCGGTCAATCCGAACGAATCCGAACTTTCAATTCGAATGAATCCGATTTAATCCGGTGTATCCGAATCAATCCGAATGAATCTGAAAAATTCGGATTCGTTCGGATTGGTTCGGATAGACCGGATTAAATCGGATACATTCGGATTAAAAGTTCGGATTAAGTCGGATTAATTCGGATTGACTCGGATTCAGTCGGATTAAATCTTCAGATAGATTTTGAATGGGCTTCGGATTAATTCGGATTGAAAACTTCCTTCGGATTAGATCGGAATGAAACTGTTTGGTTCGGACACAAATTCCGGAATGATTCGGAAGCTTTCGGATTGGTTCGGAATAAATTTCAATCCGAACCTTCCGCCAGGGTTATGATTCTATCGTGAGTAAATCATGTACTTTATTCCATTGTATTTTAGCTTGCATACGTACCATCAGCAATAGAAAACGCCTTAGTATGCAAATACACTATAGGAATAATAATTTAGATCGTTAACCAGCAAAAATATATTTTCCCGTCTGACTCAAAGGACTAATTGGGACTAATCTGTCATTGTACCGCATGGACGCCGTGAGCCACTGTACCCGCCGTTGCAGTGAGCCACAGTACCCGCCGACGGCTATCTAACAGTTATTTTATAATAAATATGGAATGCTTTCGATTTATTGTTGAAACGTTACGGATATATTTGTTAATGTTTAATGTAAGGGTATGAATGGAAATTCCGTTAATATAGACTGATTTTGAATATTTTATAACAAAAACTATAAAAGTCAAAAGTAACAGAATGACTATCGAAAATCAAAATTAATTTTTATAACGCGATAGAATTCTCCGAATTTCATGAAATTTATATAGAAATATAGATTATGGGTAAATACCTCTAGGATAAAAATTTCAGATTTTTCATTCAATTATTTTTGTTTATAATTAGACTGCGCCACTGTACCCGCCGAACCACTGTACCCGCCGCTCCCCTATAAGTATAATATTCCAAAGGAATACATTTAATTGTATTCCTTTTATCTTTGCAATCCAAAAGAAATTAATTTTCCCGCGGAATAGTACACCTCAGAAAAGAGTATACGTTTCTTGGAAATTAATTATTTTGACTCACCCTTTTTTTTAGCCCACAATTTACAGGATAATTATCCAATGTTATAAACATAATACAATAAATTAACCTCACGTAATCATTAATTGCAATTAAAAGAAACTTTAACCCTTACGCTGTGAGACCCAAAAGAAATTTACTATTGTCGGTACACTACGCTGTTTATATGCAATAATTTGTTTAACCCTCCGTCCTTATTACACCTATTTTTTCGATCGAGATCCCTACACTGGGTCAATTTGACCCTGGCACTTTTTGATCGCGTACCATTTCATAGCTATTCATCTGATTGACTTGAAACAAATTTTGAGATGTAATATAACTAATGCAGAATCTGTTGGTATGATCAAAAAATAATTTTGAATTTAGTTACTAATAAAAGAAAATTATCGAAAAAAAAATTTTTTTTTTTTAAAGGTATAGTCAGAACATCCAACTATAGTTAGAATAGGTCGAACGCGCCAAATTATGAATTTACATAAAGGTATACACAACCAAAATTTTTGTATGGGTCAAATTGACCCAGGGTAAGGACCGAGGGTTAAAAACAAAATTTATTCCTGTTACTGTTCGGCTAATCCATAAAGTAGAGTAGTACCTCGAGTAGAAATTTTTCTGTGGCCTTGTTCGGGCCCAGATTGGGGAATCTGGCCCCGATCGAGCCCAGATCGGGGGATTTCAGACCGGGGATAAAACACACGGCCCGACCAGGCCCAGACAAGGAAAAACCTGGCCCGATCGGGGCCTGATCGGGCCGGGCGTTTCATCACCGATCTGGACCAGGTTTAGAAATTTCTACACGGGACATATTTAAATTTTGCAGGATTACCCTTTGAATCCCGTGTAGAAATTTCCAAACCTGGCCCAGACCGGTGATGAAACGCCCGACCCGATCGGGGCCCGATCTGCCCGACCAGGATCGGGTCTGGGCCTGGTCGGGCAGTGTGTTTCATCCCCGGTCTGAAATCCCCAGATCTGGACCCTATCGGGGCCAGATCCCCCAATCTGGGCCCGATCGGGACCACAGTAAAATTTCTACTCGGGATCTCACAGACCGTTTACAGCGAAAACCCGAGTAGAAATTTTGCTGTGGCCTCGATCGGGCCCAGATTGGGGTACCTGGCCCCGATCGGGTCCAGATCGGGGATTTTAGACCGGGGATGAAACACAATGCCCGACCAGGCCCAGACCTGGCCAAGCCTGGCCGGAGCGGGGCCCGATCGGGCTGGGCGTTTCATCACCGATCTGGGCCAGGTTTTGAAATTTCTACACGGGAAGGTATCAAAAAAAATAACCCGTGTAGAAATTTCCAAACCTGGCCCAGATCGGTGATGAAACACCCGGCCCGGTCGGGCCCCGATCGGGCCAGGTCTGGGCCTGGTCGAGCCGTGTGTTTTATCCCCGGTCTGAAATCCCCGATCTGGATTCGAACGGGGCCAGATTCCCCAATCTGGGCCCGATCGGGGCCACAGAAAATTTTCTACTCGGGATTATTAAAAAAAAAGAATATTATTCGATGAAAAATACTTAATACAGAGCGGAAAAATGTTTAATTTTAATATTTCTTTTATTATCTATATAAAATGCAGAATTTGAAATCTAAGCTCAAAATTCAGTTGCCATTTCATTTTATGAATAGACATTTTTTCGCTCTGTTTATAGAGTGGAAAACTATTTAACTATAGCATTTGTTAATTAAAATGAAGAGTTCGAATTTTGAGGATATAGAATTCACTGTTAGAAATATATTGAAAATTCAACCATTTTTCATTTACTGTGATTGAAAATTCAACTAATATTTGATTAAAAATTCAATTACTTCTTATTGAAAATTCGACTATTTTGTTTAAAATTTAACTACTTTTAATTGAATATTCAACTATTTGGTTGAAAATTCAACTATTTTTTATTTAAAATTCATTCAGCTACGGTAATTGAATAAAACTTCAACTAAAGTGATTGAAGTTTTTCTAACAGTGAAGTTGGATCCAAAATCTTATAAAAGGAAACTAAGAACATGCAGTTTTAAATGCCGGAAGAGGTCAATGTTGAAAATGTATATATATCTCAACTTGAACTTATAATTCATGAAAAATACATTCATGAATATTAACGGTGTTTAATGTTATAAGGAATAATAATATTGTTCATAATATAATCGTAGTAATTGTAATTTATGTCGCGAGTTGTTGCAGTATATTTATGCGATATACATAGGTATACGAATGTATATATATATAAAATGAAGCTCATTTGCACTCGTTCTTTCGTGTCCGCCATCACCTTAGCTGCAGCGTCTACGCGTATGTCGTATCTTTGTACTTACTACATACGATAAAAGAACTTTTTTCCCTCGTAAATAGTGTTTGTGAACGTGGGAACCCCGCTGGGTGACAACCCCACTTCTACGTGTGTAGAAATGGGTTGGTTGATAAAAATAAAATTAATTTCCTACTCATGAAAAGAGGTGTGAAGACTTATTATAGTTTTGTTTCTTTTCTATGTGAGAATTGTTATTTTTGAAATCAATAATGCAATAAGAAAATACTAAAGATCGCTTCATTTCCAATGCTTAGAATTTTGATACTGTATAAATTAATGAATTTGCTAATTGTTCTTCGAACTTTGTTTTTTTTTTTGTTTCCTACACGGAAAAAATACAATAGCTGAATTTACCATTTAAAATAGTCAACATGTGCTCTGAACGCATTTTTCCATGAATTTATTAAGTTTTACTATTTAAAATTGTAATTTTTGCTAAGAAAATTGCAAACCCTGCTTTTTCATTGCAAAAGTTACAATTTGAAATAGTAAAAGTTACTAAATTCCAGGAAAATTACGTTCAGAGCGCATGTTAACTATTTTAAATGGTCAATTCAGCCATTTTATTTTTTCCGTGATATACTTATACAGAAAATGCGGGAAAAGCTTGAAAGTCGATTTCCAATGGCAATTATTCAGAGACATTGAGTTATGTTAACTAAGAATGGAGTCGTTTACCGAATCATGCAGAGAACGATGACACGGCCCTTCTGCTGATCGAGGATCGATCATTAATCATAGAGCGCGAAAGACATCGATCCCATGTCCGAAGTCGCGTGGCTCGCTTGTCCCGAGCCCTTGTAAACAAGACTTCATGACAAAGCGTCTGTTACGGATGATTATAGGTTTTCAAAATCATAGACGACATTTCTTTCCATTCTATAATTCCATTTATCATAATCCTCACCACACAACGTAACACAAAACGAACAAATCTGATTATCTCTTCAGAAATTTACAGACTAATCATTTTTAGTCTTTTATGTATACATACATCTTGAGTTTCATGTATGAATTTATATAATTACGTTGCTGGTTATTTGAAAACATATATTTCAAGAATGAAATGAAATCTCGGTGATTATAAATCAGCTAGAAATCAAATTTATAATTTAGCAGTCATATATTTGTATAATAATTATAAATTCATTGAAATTCAATATGAAAAAAATTTAAATTTAAAATTGAATTGATGATTTTAAAGAATAATATCAAATTTTTTTAATCGTTTCAAGGTGGACTAATGTCAAATAAAAATACAAATTAGCTACAAATTTAGCTAGTAGATGTCACTACTTGGCTTAGAATTGCCTTCTTTGGTACTCACTCCCAGTGTTGCCGATGACCGGGAAATTTCCCGGTTTCCGGGTAATTTCGACACTGATGGGAATTTTTCGGGAAATCGACAAATACCGGAACGAAGCGGAACAATCCAATTAAATTAGGTTCAATAATTATATTTTTTAGAAAATATTTCAGAAAGTAATATTTATAATCGAAAATAGAAAATGAATAAAAATTATTCAATAAAAAACGTTAAAAGCAACCTAACTTAAGAATTTCAACTTATTTTACATTAATAAAGAAGAATTATTTAATTTAAAAATTTAAAAACTACGTGTTTTTACAATTTAAGTTTACATATTTTAAAGTTATAAAATATCCGGGAAATTTTCAAATTGGTCTGGGTAAAATTGGTTCCTCCACTGGAATGTGCTGGAACATTGCGTTATCCTTTTCCGGCAACACTGCTCACTCCTGTAACATTTTTAATTCAAATATTTCAAATATAATTACAGTTACTTTCAAAATATTCAAAGAAATTTAATCTATCTTAAAAAAATGATGTTACCAATATATCGAACACATTGTTGTCGAAAACCTGATTGGTTTAGAAACTGCGCGATTTGTGTGAATAGGCAGAAGTGAAAACTATCTTCAGATTATTTTCGTTGTCAAAACAATTGCTATCAAAAAAGTTTCATTATTGGATTTTTAGATATTTTAAGAGATTTATGTAATAAGATTTCATGGAATTTTGAATAATATTAAAGAATTTAAAGGAGTTTTACAAAATTTGTTGAGATTTTATGTAATTATAAAGCAATTTTAAGGGATTTGACTATATTTTGTGAAATTTTAAATAATTTAAGAAACTTTTAAGAGACTTTTAAGCATTTTACGAAACTTCATTGGATTTTAAGGTATTTTAAGAGATTTAATGAGATTTAATGGAATTTTGAATACATAATGTTAAAGAATTGAAAAGGGTTTTACGATTGAAAATTTTTAAAAGATTTTACGAAATTGCATGAAATTTTAAATAATTGTCAGAGATTTAACGATATTTCATAGGATATTTAATTATTTTAACGTCGAGATTTCATTGGATTTTCAGGGATTTCATAAGATTTCATGGGATTTTGAATAATTTTAAGTAATTTTAAAAAATATCAATTGATTTTGCATTTAAAGGAATTTCATAAGATTTCATAGGATTTTTAGTAATTTTAAGGGTTATAAGGATAGGTTGTGGAATTTTAAGGAATTTTATAGAACATCAAATATTATCAAGGAATATCAAGTGAATTTACGTTTAAAGGAATTTCACCAAACTTTGAAGGATAATAAAGACACTTTAAGAAATTTTATGAATCTTGTGGAGATTCCTGAAATCAGATAAATGTTAGAAAATATGAAATACCATTTTGTAAATTTTGAACACACTGATAATTTCGTGGAAAAATTGTTTTCCCAAATTTTTTCCAAAAGAAACAACTTATATCATTGTTCGATTGTCAGATATAATTATTGTAATTATCAACGAAGCTATTCAGAAGCAATGAAACATGAAACCTCTCCCAACGGGGTCCAGAATCCTGTTTCGGAATATCATAACAAGATGGTGGTCCCTTCAGGAATTAGTGAAACTTTAGGTATCCTGCGGGGGAATATAACTCTGACAGCAGGTGAAATTTACGGATAGACCGCCCATATTTGACAGCTGCAACCTGGCTTCGGGCATCTCAAACAGAGATTCTGACCTTTCTGGTCCCTCATCCCCTGCCCCCTTAGCCCCTCGCCAATCCATCCGATCCCTTACATTCCCGCGTACAATTTAAAAAGAGTGAAAGAGAAATAGAGAGGAGAAGAAAGAAAGAGAATGAGAGAGAGAGAGAGAGGGAGAGAGAGAAAGACTTAGTAAGGGGGAGTAGCAAGGGGTGGTCCACCACATTTTGTCGGGTATCGTTCAACCCTGCGGGTGACCCTCCAATCCTGCTTTCTTCATTGACTGACTGTTCAACTCCAGCAGAGTTTTTGGCACCTTTCCATTTTGTCTGTTGTGGCTTAAGAAAAATCCTTAAGCTTAAAAGTGGACGAATTTGGTAATCCTTCTTTTTCATCCTAAATGCCCCTTTTGTACAGGAGAACCAACTAAAAAAGGTCCATCTTCATTATGTCCAAAGTGCAATGAGTGTGTCTTATTCTTATATCTATTATACAGGGAAAAATGTGTAATTTTGTGGAGATTTGGATACATACACTATTTAGGTGCATTTTTAGAACCCAAAAATAAAGTACAAATTTTATAAAAAAAAAAATCAGGCAAAAATATATTAGATCTACTCCCTAAATTTGAAACAGTAAAAACTCACTGATTCACAGTAAAATTTCACTGTTTCCGACAGTCTCTGTACGGAAAAAATATGTCCTGTAAAAAGTGTAAAATTAGTCTAGGAGTTTTGGACGGGTACCAAAATTTCTTGCACTTAGTATTGAAATATCTTGTAAATATTCAAAGCAGAAGGAGGTTTTCAATTTTTACAAGATTTTGGTACCCGTCCAAGATTCCCAGACTGAGTTCTACACTTTTTATAGGACATGTTTTTTCCGTGTAGTTTTCCACTGTGAATCAGTAAAAAGTAACTGCATGCGCCAGTAAGTATTACTGTTTTATCAGTAAGACAAATTCAACTGAATAAACCAGTACTTTTTTACTGTTATAGTTCCAGTAGATTTGTTCTAAAGTATCCAGTAAGTCTTTACTGGCAATCAGTAATTTGCCACTGAAATTCCAGTGAACATTTAAATTTATTTCCAGTAACTCACGCAGCATTATAGTTGGCACGATGCGCGAATTTAAAATTCTCCTTGCGCAACATATTTTTACTGTTTCTCCAGTACAAAGTACTGAATTAACAGTTATTTTTTCAAAAACTCTTCACTTTAGTACTTTTTTACTAATTCTCAGTAAACTCCACTGACAAATCAGTAAAGTTTACTGTCTTACTAGTTATCACAAAATGCACTGTTTCAATTAGTGGTATTTTTACTGTTTCAAATTTTGGGAGCAGAAAAGGTTCAAATATATAATTTAAATAATGAAAATTCGTAAAAATAAAGCACTATTTAAGAGCCAAATTAAGGACCTCAATACATAAAGAAAATTAAGGCCCAAAATATAAGTATGTACAATATTTCTGATTTTGTGCCCAAAAAAAAATTTGTGCACGGAAAAAATTAGTTATTGAAATTTTCCTTGACTGTTATCGACTTCAGAATAGGTCAAAAGATTAAAAATATTTCATAACTTTTTTCTAAAATCAGAAGAACTTTTCGTGAAGAATTCTAAATCAGTTGTCGAAATTTTCATCGACTTGGTCGAGATGTTGAAAGTTAATGAAAATGTCGACAAGTGATTTAGAATCCTTCACGAAAAGTTCTTCAGATTTTATAAAAAGGTTGTGAAATATTTTAAAACTTTTGATCTATTCTAAACTTGATAACAGTCAAGGAAAGTTTCGATAATTAATTTTTTCCGTGTGTGTACACGTTTTGTATGTATGTTGTGCATGTATATTATTTATATTGTTTTTTTGTCGTATATTTGTTGTTCATTTGGATAGTTTGAATCTTATGTAGTTTTCTGTGTTTGTGTGATTTTATATCATGAAAGACTTTTGTTACAGATAAGTCCCAATCACGAAGAACGGATTAGTAATAAATTTGACATTTGGAAGTATTTTTGTCAGATATCGAACTGAAAGACTTGTGATTATGCCGCGGGCAAAAAGAGAACGACATATAAATCAAAGTAGGCATTTTTTTGGACTCGATATTAATTTGAATTTAAATGGAACTTGGTCGAAAAATTAAGAGACCTAACATTCAGCGGGCCTTGGATTGAATAATGGGGCCCGAATCTCGACGTGCCTTAACGATTCAAATTCTCATAGCGTGGAGGACAAGCGTATCGGATCGTACCGTGCCGGATGACTTCCAAATCTAATAGGGGATAACTTTTCGATATGGGTTCCAAACCTGAAATCTTCCTTTCAAACCGTAGAACGGGGACCCATAATTACCGATTACCAGAGGAATCATCATTTCTCTGGATTGGAAAGTCGAGGGACACCTGTTGAAAGTTTCCTATAGACACATTGGTCGTCGCCACATAGTCTATAAATTTTGAGAATCTAAATAAATTTTTCTCAGAAAAGAATCATGAAATATTTTGAAATTCCTTCCAATCCCTTAAACTCGATTAAAATATTGATGATTCTTCATAATAATTTGACACAATCGTATATCAATTTTATACAAGTTACCACAATTGCCAAAATATTCCTTTCAAATATATATCTAATTGCCTAAATTCATGCATGCCACAAGACAAATTGGCCTCCCCTGTTGGAAGTAAAAAGATAGAAAGTTTATCTTTTTGAACCTTTTTCAATCTTCAGGATTGAAATAGAAAGGAAAAATGAATCCAAATGTTTCCATCCCTATCCATGCCAATCTATTTCTATCTCTTTTCTAATCTACAATAATCTTCTCCTTCTGAATCTCAATATTTCTATCTTTCTGTATCCTTCGTCTATCTTCACTAATAATTTCCTATCCTCCATCTATCCACGTCAATCTTTCTTTATTCTCGGCCTATTCACACTAATTTTTTTCTATCCCTTTAGCAATCTATTGCAGCGCCTATCTTTTTCAATCTCTACTTTCCTATCTGTGTCTATCCCTGGTCTAATCATTTGAATCCTTACTTATCTCTTTTACACACTTACCCTTTTCAATCTCTACTAATCTATCCATATCTATCCTTGGATAATTAATCATTTCAATCTTTACCATTCCTGTCCATCTTTATCCTTATATAGTCTTTTTCAATCCTTTCCTATCTCTCTTGAAATGTATTACCAAGACTATCCCTTTCAATCACTATATTTCTATCCATGTATATCCTTAATATAATCATCTCAATCTTTTTCTATCCTTTTTACAATCTACTGGGAAGCCTATGCTTTTTAATCCATACCTTTATATCTACATCTATCCACGTATAATAATTTCAATCCTTCTCTATCTCTATTGAAGTATACTATATTTCTATCAAGTCTATCCATTTCAATCTTTACTATTCGCGTACAATAATTTCAATCCTTTTCTATCTCTCTTGAAGTATACTATCAAGTCTATCCAAATATAAATTATAGATTTAACAAAGAGATTGAAAAAGATAGAGTTGGATAAATAAGGAATAGATTGGGATAGAGCTCTTTTGAATGAGTCATACTGGTTTTTACAACACAACTCCTAAATCCTTCGTTAGCTCAGTGGACTACTATCCGTTCATTTTACGAAGGCCCCTCAAAAACGTCTCTACATTTTTTAAGTTTTCTTGTAAAATAAAAATCGCATAAAAACACAAGTCATATCAGGATAAAGCTTGATTTATTGCACATAAGACAAGTCCACATTTGTTTATGTAAAAAAATTTGTTTGGAAAATAGCCTTTGCGAAAGGATGAAAACCAGGGTTTTTTCGCTACTCTTTGCCGCAGCTAGACTTTCGATGACGATATCTAAGAAATAAATAATGTAAAAAATTTGAAAAAAATCATGTAGATGCTTTGATGTTTTGACTATAGATTCGTAAAAATTACATTTCAATATATTAATAACAATTAACGTAAAGTTCAATTAAAAATGACTGTGCTAACTCTCATAATATACATATTAGAGACTTATATTTTGACTTAAATTGCTTGAAAAAGTTCAACAAATACAATAAAATAATAATTAATTATGACAAACTTAAAACCTATTAGTTAATAACAAATATTGCTGGAAGACCGATGAATAGTAGTGTCTATGTGAGGACACAGCAGGATACTATAGCTAAAGGGTTTCTTTATTGAATAGCTTTCACGGTGTCCGAAAAAATGGAAATAGATACTTCTAGCCCCAAAGGCGTAGGCATGTGGATAGTACCCACTTGTCTCTCTAAATAAAGTTCCTCTCTAAAAATGTCACTTGCTTACGCCATTGGAAATAAAAGTATCTTTTTCCTCTTTTCAGAATGGGACTACACTTCAAGAATGAGCAGACCCTTTTTTGCTACGGTATCCCGCTGTGTCCTCAAACCTACACTACCACAGATCAGTTTCCCAGCAATATTTGTTATAACTAATAAGTTTCAAGTTTGTCATAACTAATTATTATTTTATTGTATTTGTTGAACTTTTTCAAGCAATTTAAGTCAAAATATAAGTCTCTACTATGTATATTACGAGAGTTAGCACAGTCATCTTTAATTGCACTTTACGTTAATTGTTATTAATATATTGAAATGTAATTTTTACGAATCTATAGTCAAAATATCAAAGCATCTACATGATTATTTTCAAATTTTTTACATTATTTATTTTTTAGATATCGTCATCGAAAGTCTAGCTACGGCAAAGAGTAGCGAAAA
>CAJFCP010000519.1:41818-66540 GCA_904066005.1 Synergus itoensis | reverse complement strand
TGTCATGACGAACCGAGGCATGACTGCATTTGAGGTAGCAGTGTAATTAAAAATAAAGACGGCCAGCGGGAACTCAAACTATTATTAAGGATGTATGACTGAATGTGAGAAAGATGTGAGAATTATTGTAATTTAGATATAAGCTGTTTAATGTAATACTGTTTGCTTCGCTTACTCGATACTCCGAAACCCATAACTAGTTTTCAGGGCTAATACATTATATGCAATAACGTCTGAGAGTTATCAGTCGCCGATGCATATAGAAAATTTCTCATCCTCCAATACTATATTTTATGCAGTTCTAATGCACATAACTTACACTTTCGATACTGGCTCGAAAATACATATGAGCTGTCACCCTAGCGGAAATTTCGGAAACAAACTTCGGAAAGTTTTCGGAAAGTTTTCGGAAAATATTCGGAAAGTTTTCGGAAAGTTTTCGGAAAATATTCGGAAAGGTAAGGAAAGAATTCGGAAAGAATTTTGATTCCTATCGTTTCCGAACTCTATCTGAATTTTCTTTCGGAATGACTTCGGAAAGCTTCGGAACGAGTTATTGGGACGTACGGAAATGAATCGGAAATCTTCGGAACGAAAAGAAGGAATTCGGAAAGCATCGGAACGAGCTTTGTTTCCGAAACCTTTCCTTTCTTTTCGGCAGGGCAAAACAAATGGGCGCATCCATTGTTAGCCAGCAACAATTCCACTATTCGCCACTTGAGGGCAGAAGCTCACGGACTGACGGTCACGTAATACGGCGACTGTGCCCTCAGACAAGAAACGTAGCGAGCAGGCAGTTCCGTGTTGGCCGCTCCAATAGCACGTTTGTGTAGAGTTGTTCTCGTTGAAATAAGGTTAGAGGTTTTGCCTAACCATTTAAAGTGACTATCAAAGCATTCAAAAGGATAATTCAGGTTTCTGTGGGTTTGGAGTAGAAGGTAGGCGTTAGCAATCTCTTCCTCTTTTTGACTTGAGATGTAATGAGTTCTTTAGGACTTTCAGTCGAGTATAGTTGTGCATTTACGCACCTTTAGCAAATCTGGCCAACACCCATATAATGTATTGTTTGGCAGATAATAGATTTTGATGTACGTTCTTTTCCGATTTCTTTAAGTAAATTCGAGATATAAAGTAACAATTCATTATGTAATGAATTGATCTAGAATTCTCTACTAGTGTTCAATCAAGAGTAATTAAGCGATTTAGTAATTTAGATTTTCAAGCCAACGCCCATGTTATGGCTTCTCGCCATTTTGTACATTTCTGCGTTTGATACGTAAATCTATTCTAATTTAGAATAATTTGAGAATTTTAATTTCAAGTTAGATATGGAGATTTTCCAATAATCTAGATGAGTAAGAATAAGTTTAGAGTCTCTAGAATTAAAATCTTTATTTGATTTGATGTAGTGTTATATTCAATTATGATTACGTCACATGGATATAATTAGATCCAAGGTTGCAAACCATTGTGAGAGTTATGTGTCGTACTATCTTCATTGATCATTCTGATTCTTCTCACATTTCAAACTAAGAATAGACCAGATTGTAATAATTTCTTTTTTTTTGTTTTTCACCTCATCCATCAAATTCAAAGATTGTACATAACCTCATCTTATAATTTCTTTATAATAAATTTGGTTTATCATTTAAAATTACAATGTTGGGTTTGATTCTTTTCTATGCCCTCACGAAATCCCTCTCCACTCGAGCTAGATGGGAGTGATAAAGTCTTGTTTCTAAGTTCAGGAATATTGAAGTTAAGATTTGAGAATAAAATTTTCAGTGGTGTCCAATGTCACCTGGCGCCTAACAACATTACAGTTTTTCTAATTGACACATTGGGTTCCATTGAAATAACACTCGAAGCCTGACTTTCTAATAAGGCAGAGACTGTTGTTACAGGGGGTAGAAAATGATGAAACTTTGGAAGAGTATTCGAAACAGAATCTTTGCACCGCAACAAGTTTAAAAGAGCACAATTGTTATAAACAATTACCGATATTGTAATTGTGTATAAGATTTAAATATTTAAATAGTTAAAAAAGAATGAGGGGGTGAAAATGATGAAAATTTTGGGGAAGTGTTCAAAACAGTATCCTGGCACCGTAAAAAATGCAAACCAGCACAATTTTTAATAACAATTACAGAAATAGTAATTATTTATAGGACAGAAATATTTAAATAGTTAAGGAAAAGAATAAAGGGGGTAAAAAAAGATTAAACTTTGTGGAAGTGTTCAAAACAGTATCCTGGCACCGTAAAAAATTTAAACCAGCACAATTGTTAATAACAATTGCTAAAATTGCAATTTTTTATAAGACTGAAATATTTAAATAGTTAAAAAAAGAATGAGGGGGGTAGAAAATGATGAAACTTTAGGGAAATGTTCCAAATTTAAAAGAGGAAATTGTTATTAACAATTAGAAAGTTGTAATTGTTTATAGGACTTTAGTATTTTAATAGCTATAAAAAGAAAGAGAGGGGTAAAAAATGATGAGGCTCCGCATGATTGTTCAAGATAGTATTCTTGCACTGTAAAAAGTTTAAAACTGTCCAATTGTTATTCACCACTATACAAATTATACTTGTTTAGGGTGTTGTACATTTTTTACGGTACAAGGATACTGTTTTAAATACTCCCAAAAAGTTTCATCATTTCGTACCATCGTCATTCTTTTTATAACTATTTAAATATTTCAGTCTTATAAACAAGTACAATTTCAGTAATTATTATTAAAGAAAGGGCTCTTTTAAATTTTTTACTGTCCAAGAATACTGTTTCGAACACTCTTCCAAGATTTCATCATTTTCTACTCCCCTCATTCTTTTCTTAACTATTTAAATATTTCAATCACATAAACAATTATAATTTTCGTAATTGTTATTAACAATTGTGCTGGTTTAAATTTTTTGCTGTGCAAGGATTCTGTTTTGAACACTTCCCCAAATTTTCATCACTTTCTACCCCCACCCCTCATTATTTTTTTAAATATTTCAGTCTTATAAACAATTGCAATTTTAGCAATTGTTATTAACAATTGTGTTGGTTTAAATCTTTTGCGGTGCCAGGATACTGTTTTGAATACTTCCACAAAGTTTCATCAATTTTTACCCCCTTTATTCTTTTCCTTAACTATTTAAATATTTCTGTCCTATAAACAATTACTATTTCTGTAATTGTTATTAAAAATTGTGCTGGTTTACATTTTTTACGGTGCCGGGATACTGTTTTGAATACTTCCACAAAGTTTCATCATTTTCTACCCCCCTCCTTCTTTTCTTAACTATTTAAATATTTTAATCTTATACACAATTAAAATGTCGGTAATTGTTTATAACAATTGTGCTCCTTTAAACTGGTTGCGGTACAAGGATTTTGTTTGGAAAATTCTTGTGGAGTTTCATCGTTTCCTATCCCCTTTATTCCTTTTATAACTATTAAATTATTTTTGTGTAAAATTTTTGCTAAGTTAATTTCCTGTTTAATCGCGAGGAGTGTGGTGAAGTTGGCGCGTTTGTTATTCAAATTGTTTGGAGTCTTCTTTCATTTCGCTCGATGCTCTGAACATCGTCGTGCACGGAGATTACTCAAAGCAACGTGAAGATAGAATCGAACGAACGAGATCTCAACAATACCGTCTTTCACACGCACATTCTCACAATACATCATGGATTCTTGGCAGTCTAAAGTGTGCTTCTGCTTGGTCAACTTAAATGCTCTGTAGTTTAAAAACTACTAATTTAACAACATTTTCTTATGGGAGTTTTCGACTTAGATTTTGCTCTAGTATTTGTAGTTTCATATAATGATAGACGTCGAGAAACACCCTGTATAAGCTGAATGTGATTTGTAACCTCGACCTCTATGAATTGTTACTTGAACTGGACCTGCATAATCAATGTCTACATGTGTGAAAGGCTTCGCAGGTCGAGTGACAATATTGGAATAAGCAAAAATAATGCAAGCTACTTGATACGTAGTTATGTTTCTTAGAGTTATCATGATCAACTTATTCTCAGAATATATTTATATAAACAAATCCGAACCACTCTCGTGGCATTTGGAGTGTGTCACAAAGAACCACGGATAGTTAGTTCTTTGACTGCTCTCGATTCGAACAGACCTATTCAATAAAATACTTCTTCTCAAATTAAATTTAAAAGAACATTTTTATTATTCCTTATTTCTTCCCTGATATAACTATTAGGTTATGGGCCCAGGTACGGAATAAAAGGAAAGTGATTACTTTTTTATATTGCGGTAAAAATTCCAAAAGTTAAAGTTTTAATTAAGTGGTGATGATGGATGTGGACACAAAGAAAACGAAACGGAATATTAAAGCGTTTAACGGAGACCGATACAGCATTTGGAAGTTTCGAATTTGAGCGCTAATAGCTGAAGAAGATGCGTTACAAGTCCTTGATAAAAATCCTCCTGAAAAATTGACTATTGAGTGGCAGAAACAAGAAAGAATTGCGATGGGATTCATTATCGAACATTTAAGTGATTCTATGATTGGATTTGGACAGAGGAAGATACTTCTCGAGATATTTTACAAAAGTTGGATTCAATATATGAGCGGAAAAGTTTAGCTACACAATTGGCCGTGGAAAAGAAATTGCTAAGTTTAAAATTACAAGGAGATACTCCTCTCACAAAACATTTCATAAATTTCGATGAAATGGTTGTGAAACTACAGGCAGCAGGTGAAAACTTAAATGAAATGAGCAATGTTGCTATATTACTGTTAACACTGCCAACCTCATACGATGCCATTGTTACTGCTATCTAAACTCTATCAGACGACACCTGAAGTCTTGCTTTTGTGAAAACAAGATTATTGGATTACGAGATAAAACTTCGAAATGAAAGTGGTGAAACAAGTGTAAAAGTGTTACAGACTGAAGTTAAGCAAACATCTAAAAATCTAAAACAAACTAATAAAAATTGGAAGAATTCTCGATCAAGTTTTAAACAAAAACCATTTAATCAGAATTCACGGGAATTCAATCCTTCATACAATTAAAATTTCAAGGGAGGACAGTACAGGAAATATAATACAAAAAGATGTGAACACTGCGGAAGAAAAAATCATGAGAAGAAAAACTGCTTCTTTTTTAAAAAGTCACTTCAAACTTCAGAAGAACGTCAGAGAACAATTCAGAATGTCCAAATTGATGGAGAAAGCGGAGGTTTTGCTTTTATGGGTGGAGCTAAAACCATGATGGATGGAGATACTACACTGAAAGAAATGTGCTATGGTTGTCCCAACTATATTAATGTAGTCGAAAATATTATAGGCGGGGCAACTGTAATTATAAGAGGGACAACTAAATATATTGGTACTCCAACTATACAGACCGCAGTAAGCGCTTAACTATAAATTTATAGTTCGTTTTGACATCAACTACTTTTTATTGGAGACGCTACTATAAATTAGAGTTGCGATTCCTATGGCTATACGGGTATGCGTATTTCACTAGAAAAAGTTGACACATGTTTATATGAGACAATTGGGACGACTAAAATATCGTGTAGAGTGGAATATCAATGAATAGGTGCAGTGCAGATGACAGAGATATTTGTCGTAAAGAGTGAAGTTGGTGACATTTGCGAGAGTCGAGTGTATATTTCATGGAACCTCTCTATATTCGTTGCTTGTATACAGTTTTTTTCGTAAATCGGATTCTCAAACAAACTGGTAAGAAATGATTTAATATATTTTCTATATTCTTTCGAATAGTATAAATTTCCAGTGTAGCATATTTAAAACAATTTAAGTTTATCAAATTTTAAGATTTGTTTATATTATTTTTAATCTTGTTCTCATAACCTCACTTTCATTCTCGATCGTATTTTATCAGAAAATTGACGAACTACACTTTTTAATCTGTCATGGGAAATCGAAATAACGAAAATTTTTATTTTTTGTATCTGTTGTAGCAACGATATAGTTAATATGGACACTTTCATTGATACAGAGTTACAAATTCAAGTGATAGGGATTGAGTTTGGCAGCGGAATAAATGAAGTTTTGGATGATAATGCGATCGATGAGATTACTGATGAAGAAGTAAATCAATTGAGTGATAACGAGGAAAATATTCCGAGCATCTCGAATATTGGAGCACCTAGGGATATAAATGTCGCAAAAGTATGGCAATCTTTTTTTTTGTACTGTCTTAAAATCTACTTTATGAATAAAAACTAAAATTATGTTTTTACAGTCTTTAAAAACGTTGTTGAAAAGAACTGAAGTCGGAAAGACTTTGTTGCAAAAGAGTCGATTGACTAAAATTGACAGAAGCAAATTGGTTGGAATAATCATTGATGCAATAATTGGCGATAAGAAAGGGTGAGTTTTGACTGAATAAAGTGGAAAATCAAGATAGAAAATCAGAAATACAAATTTAATAATAGAATTCATTCATTTTGTTACTATTTTTACTACAGACCTTACGATAGTGAAAAACGAAGGCAGCAAAGTGGAAAACTATATTATAGATGGGTAGAGGTTGCAAAATATGTGAAAAAAAAAGCGACTGATGTCAATAGACTGCAAGCAGTGACTGTTGAGTTACCATTAATCGCTTTGCAACAAATGACCCCGAATGACACCAATTTGAGAGAAGCATGGAAAAACACGTTTTCTTTGAGACGGAAAAATCTTCTTCCGATTCACGAATACTTTGAACAATATCCATTTCTCAAAGAAGATATTGGAATCGAACTGGTAATTTATTTAACACAAAGAACCTTTTTAGAAAAGACATTTTATATAAGAAGAAAATTTATTTTCAGTTGCAGATCGATTTTTCTTTATTAAATGTTTGTGAGGAAACAAAATTTTCTGTCGAGTGGCCACGTGTTGCCCCAAGTGTTATGAAAGTAGAAAAATCGCGCAAAATTTGCAAAGTTTTAACACAACTTGAAGAGAGTAAGTACCTTTTTTGATGTTAATGATAGACTACCCAGTAAACAAAATTCCATATCAAGAACGTTAACTGGGAATTTGGTTTACTAGGCTAATACTTAAATCGTGTACATTATGAATATTTAAATGAAATATTGTATCATAGGTGAGTCAATGGAAACTTTAGCTTTGCTAATCCTCCCACAACTATTTGCTCCGTCACTAGTGCAAGTGAAACCGAAAGTCTGGAAACCAACGACGAAAGAGATTCGTAATGGTTTCATAGCTCAATTTTCGGTAATAAACTTTATAATTATAATTATTGTAATAATCTATAATTCTCCGTTCCTTCATTAAGAGATTCCTTTTTGAATTTCTATGTAAAAATGGTAAACAAAATTAGAAAAAGAAAATCTATGGTTTTTTAAAATGATAATTAAAAAATCCAATAAAAATTAATTATGAAATATTAATACGATAACCAAGAATGAAATATATGACGGAAATTATAATTCTAAATGTAATTCTTCGAGTCTAGTGAAAAATAATATTTTTAAAACTAAATATATTTCTGCGTTTTAGAGTGTAGCTCTCATGGAACCAGCTTATGAAGAGAGATTAAGAACACTTCAAGGATATGGGACAATGCAACAACCGATCATCATTGCTGTGGGGACAGAGCCAAAATTCGACGCAATTTACGCCAGAGTTAACGACGTAATGTACAAAGTTACAGATCTGCCAACAGCTGTCGACTTGTGTTTTAAAGTTTACATGGCTACGGATGCCAAATTGCCATTGGACGCAGCAGTCGTATGAGGATTCTTAGGAAAATACATTTATGGGGTGGATATGAGAGATCCGAAAGCTAATAAACTGAGTGTCAGGAACGTTTGGCTCGATGTTCAAAACGCTATTTCAGAAGAGTAAGATTTTATAAAAGTTCATTTTCAGGTTAACTGTGGTATTAACATAATTTTTAATATAAAAATTTATAAAATTTATTCAGAAAGAGCAATTATGATCTGTGATATTTGTAACGAAAACGTTCCTCGAGGGATTTTGGAAATTCACAAACGAATGATTCACGGTATTGTTAATAAAGATGGGCACAAGTGCACCGATTGTAATCGCGAATTTTCTGGCAAAAAAGGGTTGCAAAACCACTTAAATAAACATCACTTAATTAGTACATCAAAACTCTGTATTTCAAATAATAAGATAGTTAGCAAAAATGAAGAATTACTTAAAAATTTGAATGTTAACAATAGCGACGAAAAAAAACTCGAAAAAGAGTGCGAAATTATTTCTCAGGTAAAAGAAAATGAAGATTTAACAAGGAGTAAAAGTTTTGCTAATATTTTTGAAACTGATTTAGATTATTACGAAAAAAATATCGAATCTGTCAGAATCGAAACAGGCGTTACTGAAAATACGACGAATTGCGTCATTAATGAGGAATCGAAAAATTTCAGCAACAATAAAAGTTCAATATCGAAGGTTACATTAAATAAAGATGCTTTGCGTATCGCGACAAGTTTTTACTCTGAAAAAACATTAAATCGTGGACATTCACAAAAAATAATTCAGACCCTTCATACCTTCCTCAATCATGAGTATTTGAATGACATTAAAAAAGATATCGAATCTCTAGACGATCCGAGAAAGATCGATATCATTAATCGCCTTGAAATTTTTCAAAACTCGTTTTCCAATTTACGCACAGAGTATCGACGTTTTGATACCTTAACGAACACTGATTTATTCATACATCCCGAACCTGTGTATTTAGGTCCGCAAGTAGAAGAGAAAGATGGAAATTCAATTACTAAATCAATTTATGGTCAGTTCATTCCAATAGACAAAGTTTTGAAAAAATTTCTAGAATGTGACGGGATTTTTGATAAAATAGAGAGTTACAATGACAATTTAATGAAAAATAAGGACGTTATCTCTAACATAGTTCAGACAGAATTTTGGGAAAATAAAATACGAAATTACTCTGCTGATTCTGTAGTGTTTCCTATCTTTCTATACGAGGATGCGTTTGAAACGGGTAACCCTCTTGGTCTACAAGCTGGAATTCACAAATTGAATGGGGTATACGTATGCCTCGGAAACTTGCCACCAGATATGCAATCGAAATTATCTAACATATTTTTATTTCTATTGTATCACGTTCAGGATCTCAACATTGCTTCACGTAAAACAATTTTTTCGAAAGTTATTTCATGCTTAAAAAATTTAGAAACAGAAGGAATTGTCGTTGACATTAAAAATAGAGGAAAAACAAAGGTTTATTTTAAACTTGCTGCTATAATTGGGGACAACTTGAGTCTGAATAGTATGTTGGGATTTGTAGAAGGTTTCAACGCTAATTATTATTGTAGAATTTGCAAAGCCCATTCTCAAGATACAATTTCAATGATTGAGGAAGATATTGAACTTTTAAGAACAGTTGAGAATTATAACGAAGATCTTGCTATTTCAAAAATAAGTGAAACAGGAGTCAAAGAAAATTGTTTTCTTCATGAATTGAATGATTTCCACGTAACTAAAAATGTAAGCGTTGATGTGATGCACGATTACCTTGAAGGAATAGGCAGATACGTGATGCTTCTTTTAATATCTTACTTTATTAATAAAGGTTATTTCAATCTCAAAACGCTAAATTGGAGAATTCAATTTTTCAGATTGAATAATCATGACAATAGACCTCCTCAAATATCTGAATATGACTTGAAAAAAAAATCATTAAAAATGACGGCGTCGCAAATGAAAACGTTAATGTTAAGTTTCGGTATTATAATGGGTGATTGCATTTATAATAAAAATGACGAACATTGGACTCTGTATAAACTTCTCCGAGCTATTCTATGTACAGTTCTTCGAACCAATATCACTAAAGAAACGCCGAATATTTTACGAGCTTTGTTAACAGAATATAATCAGTTGTATTTACGTTTGTTTGAAGAAAATTTGAAACCGAAAGATCGCATAGCATTACACTATCCTTACGTAATGACAAAAGTAGGTCCTGTTCGACATCTTTGGGCGATGCGGTATGAAAGCATGCACAGACCTTTCAAACAATATTGTCATGTCACTAGCAACAGAAAAAACCTCTGTTACAGCATTGCAATTAAACACCAGTTAGGATTATGTGAATATATTTTGAGAAATGCTTTTTCATTGTCTAACGTATCATATCAAACTTTTAGAAGCCTGAAAGTCGATTCAAGAACTAATGTAGAATTTGAGGGGTATGTGTATAGCAATATTCGTCAAATACAAATAGAAAATCAAAGGTTTGTTCGAGATACGATTTTTGTTTTGAGTATAAATGACGATGTTCCCATCTTCGGTCAAGTTGAACTTTTATTTAAGAATTCAGAAAGCAATAGATCTTCATTAAAAGACTTTTGTATGAAAGTAAATGTTTTGAGCACAAAATTTGATGAAAATGTTCAAGCACATGAAATTGAAAGAGGATTAGAATTTAAGTATTTAGGTTTTAAGGATTTACCTTTGTACAAAACTTATAAAATTATTTCGGTTGAAAATAAAAATTACGTTCTATTTTCATACTGATAATTAATGTATGATTTTTTATTTGTTCTTACTGCTAGTTATAGTGCCTCCAACTTAATATAAAAATGTACTTCAAATCATTCATATACAGTTGCTCCAGCTACACTTTATGTACGAGCCTCATATTTATATTTACTGTAGGCCCAACTATAGGTTTATTGGTAACTCAACTATAAGTTTCGTTCATGAGTCATATATTACCACAGTTGCCCCAGCAATAACTGTATTAGCTGGTGTTGGAACGAGCTACATATTTATAGTTACGATTCCAATATTTTTATAGTTGGATAACCAATAAATTTTTTTCAGTGTAATTCAACAAATAAATTACAATTTATATTGGATTCTGGTGCAACTGATCATCTGGTTAATCAACTGGAAATGTTTACAACGGTGACAGAGTTGGAAGTACCCCTCAAAATTTCCATCGCAAAGAAGAATGAAGCTATATCTGCAACTAAAAAAGGAACGATAAAAGTGACAACAAACTTAGGAGTGACCCGGATTTTAGAAAATGTTTTATATGCCCCTGATCTCCCATACAACATATTATCTGCATGTCGAATTCAAGAAGCTGGAATGTGCGCGTTATTTTCAGTGAGACTGGAAATTTTATGATTAAAAAGGATGGCAAAACCATTCTTACTGGTAAGTCTCTAAACAATTTAATATGTGTAAATTTTATTGTAAATAAAAATATGTGTAATCAGTTAAGTGCTGAAAAAGACACATCAAACACATACAAACTTTGGCATAAACATTTAGGGCACATAGAAAGGTCAAAATTTCTATAAATTAAAAGAAATTATTTAGTTTCTGATATCGAAAAATTAAATGCAATAAATTCCACAAATGATTTTTGCGAAGCTTGTATTTATGGAAAACAAGCCGTCTTCCTTTTTCAAAATTTAAAGACAGAACTCATGTTACAAGGCCATTATTTGTTATTCATACAGATGTATGTGGGCCAATTAAACCGTCAACTATTGATGACAAAAATCATTTTGTGACATTTATTGACGAGTTTACTCATTATACGGTTGTTTATTTGCTTAATTATAAATCTGAAGTATTTAAAGTATTTCAAGATTTTTTTAATAAAAGCGAAGCACATTTTAATTTGAAAATTGCTTATTTATATTGTGACAATGGGAATGAATATCAGTCGAATGAATTTAAAGCTTTTTGTGTACAGAAGGGAATACAATATCATTTAAGGGCATGTGATACTTTACCATAAGAGCAATTTAGTGTACCCAATTATACATTCATAATAATAAATATTTTTACCTAATAAGAGTCAATAAACCTTTGCCTACATAAGGCGAAGGTTTATTGATTCTTATTAGCTTATAACCTTATACCCCTCAACAAAATGCGATAGCCGAACGCATGAACAGGTCATTAGTTGAAAAGGCCCGAGCCATGATTCATGGTGCCGATTTAGGCAGAGTTGTGGGGGAGGCAATTCTAACTGTAACATATTTGCTAAATCTAACGCCTACAAAAGCCATTTTACAAAAAAAGAACGAACGCGCGCTCCGCGCGCGCATTTACTTTTTTCAAATGTTATAAAATTTATGATATTTTATTTCTTCTTTTCTATCCGTCATAATTAAAATTTTATTTTAAAAAATTTTCATTTTATAGGAATAACAGTAACATGATATGAATTTTAAAAACTTAACCAATTTTCAAAAATAGTATATATTTATAAAAAATGTTTCCTTATATTTTATAAATTAAATAATTACAACATGTGTTTTGCTTTATAAAAAATAATAGTTGTTAGATTCTTTTCAAAATGAACTACGTTTATAGTTGTATTGATGTTTAATTGTCGTCTTTTTTTCTCAAAAAAATACCACATTTATAGTTGTGTACAGTATTATTTTGAAATAACCGACTAATTAATTATCATGAAATTAATTAATTGTTTATTTTAAATATTATTATAAAACTGTAAATTTCTTAAGTTTTTTTAGAAGGCGAAACCTCGCTTAAACATCCAATACAACTGTAAATGTAGTAAATTTTTAGAAGAATATACTTACCCACTGTTTTTGTTTATAACTCATGATACTTCATATTTATTTAAAGTCTGATACTTTATAAACTATTGATACAACATCTATTTTACGTTATAAAAAATAATAATTATTAGATTGTTTTCAAAATTAACTATGTTTACTGTAGAATGGATCTTTAATTATGGTTTCAATTTCTAAAAAAAAAAAACTACTGCATTTATAGTTGTACAGTATTATTTGAAAAACCGGTTAATTAATTATTAAATTAATTTATTAATTAGCCATAATAAATTAGTAAATTGTTTATTTAAAATATTACTATATAAATGCTTTTTTAAAACCAAGATTTTCGATATATTTCGAGTTTAGACTCGTGATAAAATGATGATTAATGAAATCAAATTCAAATGAGCGCGCGCAAGTATCGATTGTCGAAAAGCACTATTGATACTTACGCGACGACGAATCAGATTGCCGGAAAAGGCGTTAGGTTTTTTCGACTTCGATTTCATCATCTTTTTAGAATAGGATAAAACTCCTTACGAACTTTGGTATAGTAAAAAGTCAAGATTAAACAATTTAAAAATTTTTGGTAGTACAGCTTATATTCATGATAAAACCAAAAAGGGTAAGTTTGACAAAAAGTCATTCAAAGGTATACTCGTGGATTATGAACAAAATGGTTATAAGGTACTAAATGTTGAAACAAATAAATTTATTATAGCTCGTGATGTTATCTTTAATGAATTTAATTTTAAATCTTCACGACCTCCTGTACACATTAGCGATATTGAAAATTAAAATTCAAAAAGACAGAAAAATGATCAAAATTTAGAAATCAGTAAAAATTAAGTCAGTAAAAATGAAGAGAGAAATATTAACAAATCTGATACTAAAACAGATGAAGTTAATAAAATGCCAAATGTAGGCGAAAACACTCAAACTGACGTAAATAAAAAAAAAATAAGACGGAGTGCACGAATTCAAAATATGTCCAACATTGATTATAATGAGAAACATAGTTCCTATTTATGTGCACAGTCAATAGTTTGTGAAATTCCTAAGTCATATCAAGAAATAGAAAGCCGTAATGATAAAATTTAGTGGGAGAAAGCAATCAAAGAAAAAACTGAATCTCTTTTAAAAAATAATACATGGGAATTAGGTGTAAAAACTTTTCTAAAACGGCCTGTGTTTTTTATAGTACAATCTACATGTTATGTATAAAATTTTTATAATTTAAAACAATTTTTTTGACCTTTAAAACATTTTTTAAAATTAATTTTAAGATGCGTATTTTTAAATACTTTTCAAACAGCGGGCGGCCATTTTTTCTACTGACTCATGAAGGCAGTGACGTCACGGTCACAACAACTTGAAATTTTTCTATAGAGTTCATACGGCCAACGTATTTTTTAATAAAAATAGACGCACTTAAATTGTATTATTTTACAAAACGTAAAAATGAGTAAAAAGCTGGAGTCAGGTTATGTAAAAGCTGACTCTGGAATACTTCCAAAAGTGAATATTTTTATGGTATTAGATTATGTGAAAAATAATGAGAGGTTCAATGATCCTGAAGTGCGAAATTCAAAAATGAACGAGTAAGTATCAAATATTAAAAACTTGATGTAATCGTTGCATGAGTTACTATAATATTTCCAAAATTATGTTTATTTTGTAGATCTTCTCGAGAAAACTACGGAGATGCTGCTATAGGTTATGTTTGCTTGAAACGAGATGAAAATTTATGTATTGTGAAAGCTTCAGTTTGTCCTGAACATAAAGTTCGTGACAAACCATATCAAGTTACATTAATAATTAATTAAGTAAGCAGTACGGTAAATACAGTAGAGTGTCATTATTGCCCCGCATCTCTAGGTAAGTCAAGAAATAATGCTAAAAGAATAATTGTAGAATTATACTAGTTAATGAAGTGCAGGTAAATGTTGCAAATGTTGCGTGTAATT
The DNA here is from genome assembly GCA_904066005.1 of Synergus itoensis. Lineage (NCBI taxonomy): Eukaryota > Metazoa > Arthropoda > Insecta > Hymenoptera > Cynipidae > Synergus > Synergus itoensis. The sequence goes on along the minus strand of CAJFCP010000519.1, from coordinate 52,033 downwards.
TCTCATTGAACAGGTGGCTGCAAGCATGCCATTGCACTTTTGATGTGGATAAATAGACGTACTGAGGAACCAGCTCCAATAGATGTTAAATGTTATTGGAAGAAGTCAACCTTAGCAAAAATAACAGATCCCGATAAGTATGTTGCAGCAGTTGATTTATTTAAAAGCAATAAACAAAAAAATTCATCTGTTCTTCCAAGTGAAGTTGATGCTGAAAAAATCAATACGTTTTTACAAAATGTTTGTACGATAGCTAAGCAAAAAGAGATCGATAGTCAGCTTACTCGACATTTGTTTGATTTTGATATTCATATCAAAGTGGTTTCACTGCATCGTCTTGCAATAAGATTTTTGGAAACAAACAAGAGTAAAGCAAATGAATTTTTAGAATTTGTTAAGATAAGCTTCAAAGATTCAATTTTTGAAATGGTAGAAAAGGCAACAAGAAGCCAAAGTGATGACCCATTCTGGTATGAATGTAGATATGGTCGAATAACTGCATCATTAATCCACGAAGCCGCTCATTGCCAGAAATCTGATGGTTCATTAGTAAAAAAAATTATTGGAGCTGCAAAAATTTTTCAATCTAAAGACATGAAAAAAGGGAAAAATTTAGAAAAGAATGTGTTACTTGAAGTGCAAAAAAGAAAAAAAATAAGTTGTAGACCATGTGGATTATTTTTATTGCCATCGTGCCCTGTTATTGGAGCTTCACCAGATGCTATTGGATCTGATTTTATTGTAGAAATTAAGTGTCCTTTTTCGAGTGAGAATATTAAGACGTATTTGTCTAATGGTACAATAAGTGATAAGTGCAAAGCACAGATGTATACACAAATGTTATGTACGAAAAAAATGAAAGGTCTATTTTGTGTAGCAGATCCTCTGTTTGAACAGAATAAGAAAATTACTACAATATGGTTAGCATACGATGCTAATTTTTCCACGACGATTAAACAACGATTTTCTATCAAATCTTGCAATCTCCTTAGGGAATAACTGAGTTTGAATATATTTAATCCATACGATTTCACTATCAGTATAATATTTCACGAAAGAAATATCATTTTCAATCGGATTTTTCCTAGCGGAAAACCCAGTTTTGATATTCAAAAATTTAAGTGCATATGCCAAAATGGGAACTAGTTTCGGCCATGACGAAATTCGAGTTGACAAATCTTCTAAACAGAACTTAGTTTGTTCATAGGCATGATGAGTTTGTACTCTGATATCTAAGTCAGTCTCAAAATTCTTATTAACGGATTCTATGTGAGAATTACGGATTCTAATTGTGAGAATTGCGAAATATTTTTAACAAGTGATATCAATTTAGCAAGAAGTAATGCACCACAAAGTTCCAAGCGGGGAACTGTCAACGTTTGTGATTTTATTGGTGCTACTCTTGTCTTACTTGATATTAAAACGACACGAATTTCTCCTGATTTGAAAATTAAGCGAAGATATACCACCGCGGCATATGCAACATTCGAAGCGTCTGAGAACTCACAAAGTAAAGTTTCAATAACATCATCTCCCTGACCAGTCCAACGCGGGATTGAAATTTCTTCCAATCTCGTTAAATTCGCTTTATAATCGTTCCAAAATTTTTAAAAATCTTCATGTAAAATTTCATCCCGTGAAATTGATTAATCCATAACTTTTTAATAAAAATTTTAGCTAATACAACAACCGGTGATACCCAATCGAAAGGATCGAATAAACTCGCAATTAAAGATAAAACTGAACGTTTTGTTAATTGCGGAATTTCTAGAACTTTAATTTTAAAGCGATAAACGTCCAAAATTGGATGCCAGACAATACCAAGAACTTTTAATGAATCGTTCTCATCTAAAGTTTTCTCAACAGCTAACCCATGCTCTGAGGGATCAATGTCCTCGAGTAGCGAAGGCGAATTACTAGCCCATTTTCTTAGCTGAAAATGACCCTTTTGAAGCAGATTTTTCACATTCTCTCAAATTTTTATTATCTCAGCTTTCGAATCTGCTCCAAAAAGACAATTGTCAATATAAATTTGACTAAATATAACAACTGAACCTAGAGGATGTTGTGATCATTCATTTATTACCAACTGTCTAAAAACTTGTAAAGCCAGAAATGGAGCAGCTGCTGTACCATATGCTACGGTGTTCAAACGATAATCAATCGGTTCAGTATTAAGTTCTGATATCCAGAGAATTCTTTGATAGTCGCGATCTTTTTTATCTACAGTCTGTTCAACAAGAGCGTGTGGTCTGTATTTTTAAAACTAAGAGTTTTAAAGTTTTAGACACCTTCACTGGGTGTTTAATGGTCCACTGGAGAAATCTACTGTCAGCCGTAGACCAGGCATACTTAATGAGAACCCATGCCCAGAACGACGCTTCGTCAGAAAAAAAAACATTCGACCAGTCCCGGTCGAGATTTTCAGCAGCCCATGCCTTCCGTTTTTCGATATGGGTTTCTGAGAGTAGGGGTTTTTGCCTCGTGCTACGGTACTGCATCTTCGATTCGGCCAATCGCTGTCGTATGGTGTTGATACTAATGTGTACTCCCTTTTTGGCTAGTATAGCCTTGGCATCTCGCAAACCGAGAGTGGGAGTACGCTTGAATAGCTGCACGATCGCTTTGTCCTCCTTGCTGGTTGTTGCACGCATTTTTCCTCTTTCAGGAAGATCGTCGACAGTTCCACTGACTTTATACCGCTCAACCCACTTCATAATGAACGACTGTGACTTTTTTAAGTATTTAGCAGCCGCTGCGACGGACATTTTTGGTCCTTTTGGATGGGAACACAAAAAGACGGCTTCAAAACGTTTAGCCTAAACAGAACTCATTTTCGTTCGCGTGCGTTCTCTCGGACGGTTCGAGCGATACTGAAGCGGTATCATAAACGCGTATTAGTCCTTTGAACGTATTTTAATTAAAAAAAAAAAAAAAAAAACGTTAAAAAATCACCAATAGTTTTAAAAATACAGACCACACGCTCTTGTTGAACAGACTGTATAAGAATTTGCCTATACATTTTAACAATGTTGGCTGCATAAACAAATTTAAAAGTTCGCCACTGTGAGAGAACTTCGAACAAATTAGTTTGTAGTTTGGATCCAATATGTATGTGATCATTAATGACCGATTTCTTCACCTCCGGATAAAATTTATCTTGCAGATAAACCCTATTTAACGATTTCTGATTGGTGGATTCAGAGTTTATCTGCAAGATAAATTTTATCCGGAGGTGAAGAAATCGGCCATAAGCGATGTAAAATTCGATGTTAATCAAGAAGCATTAAAACCTGTTCGTAAAGATGTATTACTACTAGATTCTCGAATCACTGGGTGATGAGTTAAGTAGGCTATTTGTGTCGATTCAAATTCAAATGATGGATTTGAAATTCGTGAAATGTGACCCAAACTCTCGTACTCATCCATGAACTTTATATATTGACATAAAAGGTTTGGAGAGTCTTTAAATCGTTTTGTAAGTGCAAGCAAAGACTTCTCTGCTATTTTTCGAGACGAACCAATATTAATTGGGTGTCCAGATTTAAATGTATATCGAACCACATATTGGCTTTCAACAGTTCTCGAATGCGTCAACTGAAAATGTAACTCATATTCTTCTTCAGCTTTAGTTAAACGCAAAACTGAAGGAACTTCTTCGAGATTCCAAAATCGTTCCAATGAACAATCCAAATCATTGGTTGAAATATTGTGATGCATGGCTACCGATTGAAATTCTAAAGATTTAAAACCATTACTTAAATTAACATTTTTTCCAGAGAGAATCCAGCTGAATGCTGTGTTCTGGGCAATAGGCTCATCAAAATGCCCTTTTCGAATTCGGTTGAATAGTACTGAGCCATACAGGTCAGCACCAATAAGGACATGAATAGGTTACGACCTTGCGACCCTGTAATATCGTCATCAGCCAAATCAAGATTTTGCAAATATGGTTTCAATAGAAAGTCATGAGAAACCATGGGTTTATAATTTGTAAGGTTGTTCAAAATCAAAGCATTTGTGAAATATATCGGACCCTTACCTGATCGCGAACGAATTTTTATTGGAGCTACCAAGCTCGCTTTTCCAGTTGAAACACTTACTTCCCAGATCAAGAAGCTCGATTTCATCTAAACGTTTAGGACGTATTTCCAAAGCATTAATCAATTCTTTTTCATAACATATAAATTGAAAATTCGACTTTCGATGCCTTCATAGCGGGGCGAAAGTATCAGTTTCAACTCTAGGATAGAAAGTAAAAAACAACTGAACAGAAGGCATCGAAAGTCGAATTTTCAATTTATGTTATGAAAAATAGTATACGTGACATGGGGAGAGGCGACAATTTCACTCGTGTGATATGCTAACTTCACACTCGTGAAATTGTCGCCTTTCGCCCCTTGTTACGTAATATACTATGGTTACAAATGACTAAGTTGACCCTTGATCCAATAAAACACGAACTGTGACGGAACGTCCTGAGTTAGAAGTAACCACTACTTTCGCAGTTGCAAGTAAAACTTTCATAGGTTTTTCTTAAACTCTGGACAAGAATATAATTTATGCGGAGCTTTACAGACAGGACAACCTGTGTTATGTGAAATAACATGAGATCTCACAATGCTAGATTTAGTTTTGATTTCACATTCCTTTTGGACTGCTTCTAAAGCTCAAATTCGTGTGTCCAAAAACGTTAAAAATGTTGAAAAGTGTGGAAAATCAGTTGAATCACCTACCTAAAATTCCTAAGCTAAACGAGTTTTGACGTCGAGTTTCCGGTTCAGCGCCTTTTGGAGGAGCAGCAGTTTGTATTTTAATATGACCTAAATTTTCCAATGCTGCTACGTTTTCAACAACATGATTTCGCATTTCTTTTAACGCGATGACGGAATTGATTTTCATCTCCGGAAATGAAGAAAGACAATTTAATTATGCATTAATAAAAGCACGAGGATTATCATACCTTTTTCCCAATTGATCCCATGCTGATTCAAAATTCTTTGCAACTGGTATTATTATTTTTATTATAGAAAGCGCTTCCCCTTCAACTGATGCTTTTAAATAATGAAACTTGTAACGAGAGGTTACACGCGTGTGCGTACCGTACGCACACTTTTATCAGGCTCTCGTTACCAAGTCTCGCAAGTCGGTATCTCCACTCCTTCTAACCCCACTTTACGCTCACCGGTCAGCCATTGCAGGCTGAACATTTAAAATCACCCGCACAACATTCGATCGCCAGTTCAGTCGGGCCTCGTGCTCAGTGAAGACTCATGTCCTCTCCCTACGAATAGGCGCTCCTATCATAGGTAGAAGACGATTGGCGAAATCGCAAGGCTTAGGCGCACCTATCCTTGCCATTTCCAAAACGTAATTTCTCCGAGAAGGATTGTCAACGCTCAGGTACACTTGTCGTTGCCAATCCTAAGTCGAAGAAATGCCAATTAATAAGAGCATCTATAATTGTCATTTTCTCGCATCTCTTCTTTTTAGGTTCTGTTCTACAGGGTGTCCCACCATCTATGAGCGTGCCGGTACTGAGTGATAGAAGACAAAAAAAGAAACAGAAAAGTCCTCTGGCAAAATTTGATTTGGGCACAGTAACGCTTCAAAGTTGGGCACAATGAACCAATCAGAAGCGAGAAGCGAACTACCTGAAGTGAATCGCGATCACGCACACTATCTTAACACTTATGAGAAAAACAAGTGTTTGCTAAATCTCGCTTCTGATTGGTTCATTATGCCAAACTTTGAAGTTTTACTGTGCCCAAACTAAGACCCAGATTAAATTTTGCCACAGGACTTTTCTATTTCTTTTTTCGTCCTCTATCACCCAGCACCGGTACGTTCATAGGTGGTGGGACACCCTGTATAATATCTATTTATCACCCGAGAATATTATTTTCTACGTTTTACAAAGTCTGTGATTTCCATAATCAATAGGGGCACTTATGGTTATGAAAATCAAAGATCAAACGTCCATAAATAGGAGCATCTATTATTGACATTTGTCGACGTACTCTTCTCTTGTCTACTTTCTTTATGAACCGATCTTTCATCGAAACTGTAGCTTCGCTTTCCGTCAAATCAAACTATAAAATAAGGGAAATAATTTACTCTGATCAGGCGCTACTGAGAGAGACAAATTAAACCGACATAGCTAATATTCAATAGGTACTTCTATGAATATTATCTATTATTAATAAACTAGAGATGTACAAAACGGAGCCTTACTTTATCCTCCTAATTGTCAACCTCTCTCTCCGCTTACCGTAACTACCGTTGAGGGGAAGACGGGTAACGTCGATAATAGTATTCCGTCAAAAATCGCCTGTGTGTCTAGTTTGTTTCACCGAATTCCATTATTTTATGATAAGTAGTTGACACATCGTTTTACCGTTAACCGTTAACCGTTTCCGATAAACGTTAAACCGCTAACCGTTTCCGACTGCCGTACCGTCAAACGTTCCCGTAAACCGTAAATTTCGTATAACTAATATCAAGAATCGTTATACTTTCAACGTTATACACATACTCTAAAAATAACTTAGACTTGTAACTTAAAGGTAAATAAACGTTATATATTTTTGTTAGTAAAATACTAGGTCTGTTTTATTTATCTCTAAAACCTAACCTTGACTAGGCTGAAGCCTAGTCCGCTGAGATAGTTATATAAAGACCCAGAAAAACAGATCGTTACAAACTTTTTAAGGTTATCTAGCGCGGGATTATTAATAATAAGCGAAATAAAATATTCGCGAAATGCTGTCCAATCTGTTGGCTTGCCTGAAAATTTCGGAAGCGAAATCTTTGGTAAAGATGCTAATGATGTCATCTGAGGTTGTGATGTGCTGACCGGATCTTCAGTTTTTCCTTCAGAACTCTGCGATGTTGTTTGTTGACGATTTTCCTCATCGAATCTATGTAGTTGAGTCCTATGTAGTTGAGTCCTCAGCAGCTTCAAATTCTCCATTGACAAAATAGTCCTTTTCCTCGTTGATATATTTCAGATTTCGAATTTGCGTGCTTGTAATAAAAATTAGTTGCCATACTTGCGAGGCAACTTGCAAACGATTTTGTGACGATTTAAAGGTTGAATATTGTCCCTTTGTTGTCGAATGAGATCATCGAGTTGCAAGATTTGGTCTTGCAATTCCTTTAAAATGTCCAAAGCCATGTTGAGTGTTAAGTCATTTAAAAAATGCTTAAAATTCACCAAATAACCATCTAAAGATTCGATGATTGCTCGTATCTGAGCACCACAGCAGCACCACTCGTAACTACGCAGTTACCACGCGACCGTTGCTTTTCATTATGTTGCGCAATTTCGTAACTACAAACTTTAACATCACCAGATCCTGGCAGAATCGCCAAAAATGTTCAAAAAGCTCAAATTTTATAATCAAATGGCTTTTTAATAGGATAGGTATTCCAGGAATTCTTCAAATACCGATAGGTACTCTGCGTGGTGTCATAAATAAGAGAACTCTCTTCTCCAAAAAAATACACTGGTATATTTAGTTATAATCTGACTCACAACTCCGGTCGTTGGCGAGAATAAAAGACTGTTCACTTTTACATACCCCAAATGGGCAGCTTACACCAATTAAAGATCTAGCTATCATTTCACAAAGATGTGCTCAAAATTACTCAACATGACAATTGTTGAGAGCAAAAACGTATGCCCGATGCTAGCCGATCGGAAACATGACAACACGACGACAGTACAATGAACAATAACTGCCGCACCTCTCTTCTCGTGCGTCACAGTCGTTCTCAAGGAACTAGTTTCATACGCGCGAATATTTGAATTAATCCAATCCTTAACTCTGTACAAGAACTTTTGACAGATTTATTATATATATGGGCGTTTCCACGGAAAGTGTTATTTTTCTGTTACCATAATTTTATTGGTAAATCTACACTTAAGGACATGTGATACTTTACCATAAAAGAAATTTAGTTTTCCCAACTTTATGCTCGTAATAATAAATATTGCTTGCTAGAACTAGGCCATTTACCTCCGTCTATACGAAACGGAGGCAAATGGCCTAGGTTTAGCAAAAAAATATTAATTATGGCGAGCGTAAAGTTGAGGAAACTAAATTTGCTCTTATAGTAATTACCACATGCCCTGATGAAAAGATATAGCATCATGGTGTTTCTTAATTTTGCCCATGCTGTTCCCGGAAAAATCCCGCTTATAAATATAAGATGCCTCTTACGATAGAATGATCATATAATGGGTAGTGGATTGCGACACGTGTAATTTTCTCCATTGTAATATTACAATTTATTTAAAAACAATTTTTTTTTCATTTTTAAATAATTTTTTAGAATTTTAATTTTCAGTATGAAAAAAGTAGAATAAAATATAAATAGAATGCATAAACAAGTAATTAATAATAGTCATCACAGTACCTATTTTGTCATTAAAAAAGGTGAAAAGGTAATTTTTTAAAATAAAAATGAAAATAAAATGGATGTATAGTTCTTTTAATATGTTAAAAAACGTAGTTTCGAGAAAAATGCGGTCAAAGTTTTGGTGATGGATAATAATTCATACATAAAAACTAAATTTTGTATCTGTCTCTCTATTTGTTTTTTCTCACCGTTATTCAGCTATTCTTGGATCATACAACAGCTCCTCAGTATCCATAGATTGTGCTGCGGTCGCGCGCTTGAAACTGTTTCATAGAAAATGCTATATCTCCGACAATTTTACAATTTCTTCAAAAAATTTAGTGAGAACATTCTCAACAAATGCATCTTTCAGAAATTGAAAAAAATTGCACTATGGTCTTAAAAATATTTTCATAGCAAGTCTATCGAAAATTCGATTTTCGGCGTCTTCGAAGAGTCGGAAAGGTAACCAATTTCCGAGGAGTGACGTAAAGTAAACCAAGGAGTGGTGTAATGTAAGTAAACATAAATAAAGTAAACCTAAGTAAAGTAAATCTAAGTAAAGTAAACCTAAGGGGAACCTGACTTGGATTAGTCGTGGTTTTCTAATCTCATTCTGTCACAGAAGGTAACGCACAATAAAAACTAGAACCTAAACACAATTGGGGACTTACTCGCTCCGAAAATCGAATTCGCCAGACTCGCTATGAAAAGTATTGTGTTTGACATTTTGCGAAGCAGTCAATCTCCGGATCGTGCGATTTCGCAACTTGCCTTCGACTCGTGACACCAACCTCATAATCTCTGGAGATTGCCTACTTTCAAAACTTGTCAAACAAATATCTATTGAATGACTTTTAAGGAATTTCAAGGGATTTAAAAAAAATTAAGTTTAAAGAATTTTAAAAAGATTTTAAGAGATTTTAGAAAATTTAAAGGATTTTAAGAGATTTCAATCGATTTTAGCGAATATAGAGAAATTTCGAAAAATTTTAAATATCATGAAAGAACTTGAATGGATTTCAAAGGCTTCAAGTGATTTTTAAAAAAAGACTAGAGGGTTTGACGGGTTTCTAAAGTTTATTTTTAAAGGATTTGAAAAGTAATACAAAAGGTTCACGAGGAAGGGATGCCGATTTTCGGTGCTGTCGACTCTAGAATTACTCACATGTAACTATATTACTTATGTCGTAGTCGCTTACCACATCTAGGATTATAATATCTTTAGAATAAGTAATTTGTGCATAAACTTTTTCTAAAATTATTGTTATACATGACAATAAATAAACGTTCCTAAGTAGTACCAATTACACAGGCACACAAAAAAAAAGGTCTTGTTACAGAAAGGTGACCCATATACCCATATGTTTTTCGGCACACTGAGTCCGAATCTGATGTCCGTTTACCCCCACCAAGTCATAATTTAGGTCAATTGAAGGTCAAATCGACAAAAAAAAATTTTTATTAGAAATTACTACTACTCCTAACGTTTTTGGGGTCCCTGAATCCGAATCCGAGGTCCACTTGACCTTATCAAATCACTATCAAGGTCAATTCAAGGTTAAACCGGTAAATATTGCAAAAAATGGATTTTTGACTACAGATTCGGAAAGAGCGGGAAATTTTACGTCCAGATATGGTATTATCAATTTTTTTCCATCAAGACTTCATAGGTCAATCAGAGGTTATTTACGTTGTTATATATATAGTTTACACGGTATTGAAAATTTAAGAAAATATGGTTGTGTGAGACCATAATGATACGTTTTTGGGGTCTCTGAATCCGAATTCGAGGTCCACTTAACCCTATCG
>CAJFCP010000519.1:0-11477 GCA_904066005.1 Synergus itoensis | reverse complement strand
TTAACTCTTGTCCCTGTAGAAGATGTTGGTCCAGTTCGACTTTTAAGTGGGTCAGGGATAAAATCATTAGACATAGGGGTGAAAAAAATTTGCTCGTTTCTAAGCGTTTCTTTCACGATTCAATGGAGCTAAGTAATAGGCCCTTCCCCCTAAAGGCGTTAAGTATTTTCAGAATTTATTCTGTTTGAAATATCCGTAAATATCTGTTGTGTTTATATCTTTAGGAAACGGTTCTTACTTGAAGAAATGGACTGCGTCGTCAATTCGGAGGGCTGGGATCTGTTTTGAGCACTTTTTGCCTGAAGCGTTTTGGGATACTTCTCGCAAAAGGTTAAGACCAAATCAGATTCCAATTCCGTACACGACTGCATCAGAAGGCGATGATGAAGCCCAGGACACGATGGATGACAGCAGAAATATGGAAGGACATGAAGAGGACTTTGAGGAAAGGACAGAAGAGGACACAGAGGTCAGGATGGAAGATAACCACAGAGACATCGCGGGAGAAGAAGAAGAGGAAACACCTATAGGAACTGTTCATGAACTGGATGAAGTTGGAAGAACTATGTCCGAAACATCTCACAGTAATGAAGAGGAACTACACGTGAGAAAAGCGGAAGTTTTCAAAACTTATCCAAGTGCCACCAAGAGTGAGCTTAGAATGAGTTTTTTAGAAGAAGAAACTGATGAAATGGAGTGGTCTAAAATTGAACCCCCATTGCCAAATACAAGATCTGAGACTCAAGAGAAGTGTACTCTCTCTACCGATGAGAAAATTCAAAACATCACCAAAGGTTTCACCAACAAATTGAAAAAATTGAGACACGGTGATGAGAAAGTAAAAATAAAAATGAAGAGAAAAATTCAGCTTCTTCAGGAACAATTAAAAGCTCAACAGGCACAACACAAAAGAGAAATAGCTGCAATGAAACGAAAAAAAGTCAGCATAAGCAAATTTTTAGATGCACATCATTGCAAGAATCCCGTATCTCGTGCTATGGTTACACTGCAACTTCGTAAAGGCAAAAGGCCCTTTACTGCAGACGAAAAGGATCTTGCGAAAAGACTGAATTATTACTCTTCATCAGCGTATAAACACATGCGAAAAGCTGGACTTAAGCTGCCTGCTCCATCATCAGTACGAAACTGAATTGCCGAATATGACATAAAGCCTGGATTCAGTAATGTAATCTACGATAAATTTAAAGAGAAGATGGAGAAGCTGCCGCCGGAACAGAGGATGTGTGGCTTGAAATGGGACGAATTCAGCTGTAAAAAAATTGAAGAGTACTCCAAATATTGCGATCTAATCGAAGGCTTAGTGGATCTTGGACCTTTGGGACGGACAAATATGCCAGCAAGTAATGTTTTGGTGTTTTCAGTTGATGGCTTAGATGCAAACAATCCATTTACCCAGCCACTGTCCTACTTTTTAACTGGCTCAAGCTTAACTGGCGAGGTGATTGTTGATCTTGTCAAGCGCTGTCTGTCGAAGCTTGCAGAATGTGGAGCAGATGTAAGGCTCCTTACTTGTGATCAGGCAGGTCCGAATCAAAATTGCTTGTGGAAGATATTTGGAGCGACTCAAGAAAACCCCTACTTCGAGTACGAAGGAAAAACCGTTTTTTGCAGTTTTGATTTTCCGCATCTAATTAAAAGGTTGCTGTCACAACTTCGAACACATAAATTTTTATATGATGCTGAAGGTAATATAATTGCTAATTACCAAGATTATGTTACGGCATGGAACTACGACAAAGAGAGCACGACCAGTAATCTACTTGGCCACATTACGGATGTGCATATGGATCCAAACAATTGGGAAGTTATGAATGTTCAAAGAGCTTTCCAATTTTTTAGTAAAAGATTCGCAGCAGCGATAAGGCTATGTGGATCAGATCCAGCCAGCATGATTCACGGATCAAAGGAACAGCCTTCAACTTGGAAACAAAGTGCTGCTTTCACAGAAGAAATGGATCGGGTGATTGATGCTGCCAACGCATATAAATTACTCTACCATAACCCACAAAAGCGACCCTTATCTTCAAGAAACCCACAAATCGAAGAAACACTAAAAAACTTTGTGACGTGGTCATCTATTTGGACTACGAACCCAAAATCGAGGAGCAAAGCGCCTTGCCTAAAAGGTTTGCCTTTTTCGATTTCTTCAATACTCTGTGTGTATGATAAAATGAAAATAGATTTTCCAAACTTCGATTTGGCAGTTGGCCTTTGCAACCAGGACTCTTTGGAACATCTGTTCTCAAAAATTCGCCAACGAGGAGGTCACGTTGCCAATCCTACGGCCAGAATGGTTCGCTTAAGCTTGCGACACATACTCTCCAGCGGAAAGATTGAGGGTGGTACAGGAGCCAATGTTGAAGTACATGATAGAAATATGCCTATGCTGATAAATACTGCAACTGATGTTGAGGACGCATTTAAACAAAACGGCGAAGAACTCCTTGCAAAGGAACTGAAGGAAGTTGAAGATGAGGATGACATTGAACTTCAAGATGTCGAAGAGGCTGTAGAGGCATTGGAGAAAAATGAGGATCTAATCCTCAATGAAATGGAAGCCTTGAATGAAAGAGAAGCCATGAATGAAACAGACGAGGAAACAGAGGAAACGGAAGATTCTAGTAACAATTCACTAAAGGAAACTTCTTTCTACGAACGCAATGCAGTGACATATTTTGCTGGATACGTCGCTTCTAAATGTTTCCTCAGAAGCAAATGTGAAGATTGTCGAGACATAATGATGAAGACACCAATGGAAGAATCTCAGGATGGCGAATATTACATACGATTGAGAGAATATCCAAATTTGGATGAAGATGCTCCAGAAGTGGAAAAATTGACGAGACCTACGAATCAATTCTCGAAAATTATTTATCATCAATTGAAATCATTTGAATCTTCGTGGGAAAAGTACTGGGCTTCGGACAATATGCTACAACATTTGTCTGATGAAGCCGAAAAAGAAACAAAGAAATATTTTCCTGAGTGGTTTAAGAAGGAATGTGCATGCTACGACCATCGTCTAACTGCTCAAAAATTCTTGTTGCGGGTTAAAATCTACGCAAAAACTCGGGAACGAAATGGACAACGAAAAGCAGTACAAAATCGCATGAAGAAAAAGGGCAGAAAAGTCAACATTGTGATGAATAATTAAGGTAAAGAAAATTTTATTTATAATATACGTTGTGCAATAACTTTTAGACTTTTTTTAAAAAAGTCATGTAACTTTGGATTTTCTAAACTGATTCAGTTTTTTTAAATTTCCAGAATTGAAATGTCAGTCTCGACAATGAACATTATATTCAAAATAGATAGATGGCTGTTTTTAGTTCAGGTAAACTAATCGAAAGTATACGTAAAATAGCAAATATATATAAGTTTTATTTGGTATAAATCAGCAGCTTCTAATTAATTTTAATTTACAACAAGTTATCAACGTCTTCAGGTTATCAAGTGAAGTCTAATTCCATCTAGGAATGTAGATAAAAAAGGAGAATAATTTATGAAAACTTTGTGTTGGGTAATACTGGTAAGTACCAATCGGTCATTTTTGCATTTCATTCCAATATAGTTAAAACAATATTTGTAATTTAATTTTCGAAATAATCTGATTGTAGGTTAACTGCAATGTCGCCTGTATTTTGGATTTTTGGATTAATTAATAAAAGGACAAAGTGGATATAAAGTGGATGTTTCGGACATATCATTGGTTTCTCGGTTATAAACAGGTAATTCAGTCTCTTACATTATTTAATTTCAGTTTTATAAAGAAGAATATTCAGGAGTTAATTCTTTCATTATCTGACTGTAGGTTTCCTAAGTATATTTTCATCTCTGATAAAACTACGGGGTCAGGTGAACTTTTGCATAAAGGTAAAAACTTATGTATGCGTTTCAGATGAAATATTGATAAGAATGGTCTTTAATTTATAATATTTTTTTCAGAATCTGGTTCTACTGAGTATCAACATGAGATATCTTTAGGACATCAATTGGACTGACATGGACGTCCTAAGGATGTCTTTAGGACGTCCTCAGGATGACAATGCCTTTTTACCCACTGGGATGCATATATGAGTATGAGTATGCGTATGAATATGAGTATGAAATTGAATGAATATGAATGAGTATGAATATGAATATAAGTATGAATATGAATATAAGTATGAATGAATTTATTATGTAAGACTTCTCCCGGAGGTTTTTCCACAACGTGGTTTTTCCCTGTCGGGTTGTGCTGAAGCAGTGTGAAACAGAGATTTTGCAATGCGGAAACACAGGCAAATGCGGAAGTCTGTTAGGCAAATTCAAATTTTTTATTAAACATTATTTTTTACTTTCATCTCTTAATCGATTAATTAATCATTTTATAACCCTTCCACTTCTCATAAGCTTTCCAACTGTTTAAAAAAAATATTTCTACCTCTTTTAATCGACTTATCGATTTTGAAAATCAACAGTGATTTTTAACAGCGCTCACACTAGTATACTGAAAATTTCCGACAATAGTGTGTATAATGAAAATTTATAATTCTTTTATTTAATTTATGTATTTTAACTTATAGTTTATAAACTGTAAGTTTAATATATTTATGAACTCAAACCTTCTTAGAGTAAATTTTATCATAAATAAGAAACAAATTTTTAAAAATCATAAAAATGTTCTTTAAAAATGTTTTAATGAAAAATAATTTTAAACTCTAAAAATGGTCAATAATTTATTTTAAAAACAATTGAAAACATGTACACAGAAAAAATCTCCTCGCACGCAAAATTCATAGCGACTGAGACGCACGATTCTGTCTTCGCGCTTCAGGGTACTTGATCGTCGCGCTTCGCGATCTGTTTTACACGTTCTTCATATATAAATTATAAAATTTTGTATTTGATTTCATACGAAGAAGAAAATTCACTTACTTAAGGCTCTATCAGCCTTAAGGAATACATTTTAATCGTGATACACGCGCTTCGCGCTCGATTTTCTGAATACATTTCTGTTTCTAATAGATTATATGTATAATTAAAACGATTTTTAACAATATTTTTCACGATTAAAATTTGAATTTTCGATTTTTAAAGAAAATTTAAAATGTTGTTATGACAATCTTATAGGGTATTCAAAAAGCAACGGTTTTTCTTCTCTTGACTCTTTTTCATATCGTGCGTTGTTTGACTTTAAGTTTTCTATTTCGTTCGTTTTTTTGAATTTTCGAAATGTTATAAGTCTAATAATTTACTTTTTATCGTAAAAAGTCATAATGATAAATTATTCGACTTTCCGATTACGAATATCTACGAATATCTGTACATAGAATTTATAAATTACAAAAAAGTTATTTAAAAAATTTTCAAAGTGCTCCCACTTTTTGAATTTTTGTCTAAAATGTCTGAATAACGAACTTGACCTTCAGTTTAGGACACTAAAAGAGTATACCAAAGGCCAATCCAATCTTTCAATTCTTTTGAAAGTTATCGTGCTAACAGACTAAAAATGTACAGACAGACAAACACATTCGTAAAAACCCTTGTTTTCAGGTTCAGAGGGTCTGATACGTGGACATTTGACAAAAATGGGGGGAGAGTCAAATTTTACATAAATTTTACCTTCTCTGATGAGAATATAAAAATTACTTCAATCAAAGGCAGTCAAAGAAATGTAGTACAAGTACATATTGAATACGTATGTACAATAAAATATTTTTTTGGTTAACAGAAATTGTTCTGGTAACAATTAACAACGAGCTCTGAAGTTGTATCAACTTTTGTGCTCATTCGGCGAACAACCTTGCTTTCTGGAAGCAAATATGATTTGCTTCCTCATAGAGGAAGTATTAAGCTTTGATAATAGTTGTTTAAAAATTTTTTTTTTTAATTGAAATTTTATTTCATCAATTTTATTAAACCAATCTATATGTTCTTATTGCCTTTTGAAATAAATCTTCCATTATTCAACCTCAAAAAATAAAAAAACAAATTATTTTTTAAATTATTTCAGTAGAAAATTTAAACTCACGATTCATATTTTTAAATAAAATGTATTAATATTAGATTATTTGATTTTTTACGACACAAGAAACTTTTTACTTTCTCACATCAGCTTTGATTTTTGATCATTTAAAGACATTTAAAGATATATGAAAACGAAATTCAAAATTACAAATAACCATAATTTATGAATAACCATTTTCAATTAAATGCCTTTATTAAATAGGTCAATCGATTTGTCTCGACGAAAGGAACATTTATTTTCATTATCTCAGTTTAACCATTTAATTTTTACATTAAGTTTATATATCGTTTTAAACTTTTTATTAAATCAGAATTACCTACTCCGATCTTCTCTACCGACTTTATCAAATTGCTAAACCTGACTAAACCAGAGTCCTGTTTTACCTTTCCAACTGGCATCGTGCACCTCGTGCACCTTTCATTGGGTTCCCAAAAAGCCTACAGATGCACGGGCGGCGCTGCGGTAAATCAGCCGACAATGAATACTGTAATGTATAGATCGCCTATACACCTGAAATTCTCACCTATATAAATAGCGCAACGCGCGGGAAATTCAAATATCTTAAAATATTCAATACTGAATAAGAAACGAAACCAAACTCTAGCTTATGAATTTAGTTTAAATTTTAATACTAGAAAAGCTCTCTCTCTGTATCCTGAAAGGAATAAAACCATGTAAATTCCTGCACGTGTCAACCTAAAAGGACACGAAAATTCAAGGTCAAATTAATGCGTAGTTAGGAAATTCCACGACAGAATTTTTAGAAAATATGTCATAATTAACCTTATTTTGGCAGTTTAATTACCTTCACGGCGCCAGAAAAGACATAAAAATCTATTTTTAGACCAAGTTGACCGGAAATCATAAATTAGGTTTAGACAGGCATCTTCTCTCTCTCTCACTCTAGGCGGAGCTTAAATTCTGGCTTGCGATTCGCTGTTAGGACATAAAATTGTATGACGTCAGCATTGTGATTGGTTAAACACCAAAAGTGGGGTTAACTCCACCCATATTTCTGTCTATAAAAACCCGTGCAGAGCTGTATTTCACCAGATTTTATCTCAACGTTCGTACGCAAATACTTTGTAAAACTTCGATCCTCGAGTTTATATTGTAAAATTCTAAACTTGTGAAAACTTGAATAAAAGTGTTTGTGAAATTGACTTAAACTTCTGTATTCAGTTTTGATTTGAACCTTCACTACTTCGTGGAGTTGGTTTCAACCAACCACGACTACAACGATTCCACACTCTCAACGAATCAGAACGATTCAATCGTTCTCCAACGGAAATCCCCTCAGCGGGATGTAACAAATTGGTGACAGCGTAGTGGGATTGTAGTGCCGCGAAAAGTTTCAAATTTAAATACTGAAAAAGACAAGAAGTGAAAAATATTGAGTAAATAAGTGAACAATAAAACAATATAAACATAACAATAAAATCAGTGAAATTCGAGAATTCGGATCGCGATTCGCGAATAAATAAACAATTTTATAAAAACTAAGTTTATTGTGAAAAGTGACAAATAAACAAATAAAGTGACAGTTTCACAGTGACAGTTATAAAAACTGTATAAAGGATTTTAAATCCTGTTTAGTGAGTGATCCAGTGAAGTGAAGTTTTTTCAGGAAAATCTGAAACAAAAGAACAAGACAAATTATAAACAGAAATTTGCTTTCAAAGGGTTTTTCACTGTTCGGTGGGTAGCTGGGAGTGGATTGAGTAGCTTTCAGTCCATTGAAATTGTGTCAAATCCCGAGAAGGAATTTTCCAGAATAAATCGAATAATAGATTATAAAGCCACAACCTCTACCAGGGTTTTAAGGTGGTTTTCCACCCGGTAGCGAAGGGTAGCTAATAAATTTACCAGGTTGTAAATGGTTGAAAGGGCCACCTATGCAAATTCTCCATCAACCATAGGCACAAAAGGAAACAGGAATTCAAAAAACTAAAAATTGTTTCCCAACAACCAACAAGGAAGGACATCAAGAACAAAAGGAACTCACCTAGCAAACACGATCAACATCAACCGGTCCAGTACAAGAAGAGGGTTACGACATCGCTGGAGTATCTGAAACAACTGGAAGGAAATCTTCATCAGTGGAGTCACCAAGAATAGCAACAAGAACGAGATAAATAAATACATTAATATCAACAAGTAGTAAGTTAAACGTTTATAATTAAAAAATATATATATAAATAAATTGTCAAAATGCCTAGATTAAGGAGCGGTAGAGAGGCAGCGCCTTTAGAATACAGAACTCAAGTTGAACTTGAACATCGCGAAGAATTAATTAATCAGGAAAGGGTAGATAGGAATAATGATATAGAACGAGAGAGAGAAGAATTAGCGGTCTCATTGGGTGGGCCAGGTCCCGAAACTAGTAATAGTTTTACGTCAGATGAAGGAAACATGAGTCAAAATATCTCAGTAATAAATCCGCAAGTCGAAAGAGCTAAAATGATGAGCATTTCGAAAACGGTACGTGAGATAGTTCCCGAATTTAACGGAAGAAATAAAAATGTAGATATATTTATAAAATACTGTAAAATGGCAAAAAAAATGGTAGCAGAATGTGAAGTTCCATACCTAACGTTAATGATTTTAAATAAAATAGTAGGCGAAGCAGGGAAACATTTTCAATGTAGTCAGGAACTAACATTTGAAGAACTAATAGAAAAACTTGAAAGAATATATTCTCCCAAAGTCGATATTACACAATTAACCCAGGAACTATCTATGACAATAAAAAATCCTGAAGAAACTATTAACGATTTTGGGGCAATGGTAAATAATATCCCAGATAAATTAATAAAAGCAGGAATAGATAAATTTCCAGGAAAACAAGGAGAATATAGAGTTTTAAGTTTTAAAGATGATGCAATAGCCACTTTTATGAGAGGATTAAACAGGGAAATTTATACAATAATAAAAAGTAAAAATCCTAAAACTTTAGAAGAAGCAATAATATTAGCCTCACAAGAGGAACTCCAATTAAAATCTTGGGACCGGGCTCACTCAAGGGATAATCACCTGAGAAAAATAAGCGAAATAGAATATGGATATTTTAGAGAAAATGAAAAGAATAAAATTAGGAAGAGAATAGCTCAAATTTCGATTGACAAAATAGATACATCGAAAACAAAAACATGTTTTAATTGTAAAGAAGAGGGACATTTTAAACGAGCATATCCTAAACGAATTAGAATAAAAGATGGGAACAGAGAGAGTAGTGAAAAATGTAGTTATTGTGGTAGATTTTATCATAATGTAGGTTCATGCCGTTTGAAAAGGAAACATGAAGAAGAAAGAGTTAGGGCTCAAAATTATAATAAAACAAATTTAAACTACAAGGGGGATTTTCAATCGAGAGGGAAGAAAATCCACAACCAAAACGAACCCTCTCAAATAGAGTAATATTACATTTAGGACAAAACAGAGAATCAGAACCAGCAGCGGTTTTTGAACTGAAACATCAATTCTTAATGAATAAAAAAACAAAAATGTTAATAGACACAGGGGCAAGTGTAAATTTAATAAAGGAAAATGCAATAAATCCAAATGTAAAAATAAATAAAAATAAAATAATAAATTTAATAGGAATAGGACCTACAATGACTCCGACAAAGGGAGAAATAAAAATAATTCTCCATGGGATAGAAACAACCCTTCACATAGTTTCAGTAAACTTTCCTATTGCTGAAGAAGGCTTGGTGGGAATAACATTCCTCAAACAACAAAAGGCAATACTTGATTTTGTCCGGGAACGTTTGTCACTAAATAATGTGGAATATCCCTTGATAAATCATTCCATTATTATAGTACCAGCAAGAACAAAAAAATTAATCCAAACTCCAATAAAACCTACACATATAGGGAGCGGTTATATAAGAAAAATAAATTGTGGTCCGGGTATTTTTGCTGGGGAATCACTAGTTAATAATGAAAAGGGAAATGTTAGGATTTTTGTAATAAATTCCACTAACCAGGACGTGGAACTGACAATTCCACCTTTAGAACTCGAAGAATATGAAATAATACCTCCTTTTTCTAGAACGATAGGAAATGTAAAAACACCTGAAGGTCAAAAGGTATTAGCATCAAGATTTTCTAAATTATTGGAAAATGTAGATTTGACAGGATTAAACGAAGAGGAAAAAACAAGCCTATTTCCAATTTTCCAGAAATATTCAGCGCAATTTCATTTACCGGGAGACAAACTTGGATTTACAAACGCGATTACACATAAAATAACAACTGTAGACGATAGACCTGTATTTATAAGAGATTATAGACGACCTCAAACTCAAAAAGAGGAAATAACAAAACAAACCAATAAATTATTAAATGATAAAATGATACAACCATCGGTTTCCCCTTATAATTCTTCAGTATTAATTGTTCCAAAAAAATCAGATCCTCAAGGGAACAAAAGGTGGAGAATGGTGATTGACTATAGAGGTCTTAATGAGAAGACCATTGGCGATGCTTACCCACTTCCCAATATAACAGACATCCTAGATCAATTAGGGGGAGCTAAGTATTTTTCGGTCCTGGATCTGGCATTGGGATTTCATCAGATTCCAATGGATCCGGATTCACGACAAAAGACAGCCTTCACAACCCCTTTTGGTCACTATGAATATCTTCGAATGCCATTCGGGTTGAAAAATGCCCCAGCAACTTTCCAACGACTAATGGACCAAGTTCTGACTGGTCTTCAAGGTGTAGAGATGTTCGTTTACATAGATGATATTGTCATCTATGCTTCCTCTCTTCAGGAACACGCTAGGAAGTTAGAGTCTCTCCTAGGACGACTAAAAACAGCTGGCCTAGCAGTACAACCAGAAAAATGTTTCTTTTTAAAATCCGAAATAGCCTACTTAGGACATATTATCTCTAAAGATGGTGTTAAACCTGATCCAAAGAAAATTGAAGCGGTTAAAAGGTTTCCAATCCCTAAAACAAAGAAAAATATAAAACAGTTCCTTGGTCTCGTAGGTTATTACAGGAAATTCATCTCAAACTTTGCTAAAATAGCAAAGCCTCTTTCTTATCTTTTACAAGATAGAGTAGAATTTAACTGGACACAAGAGCAGCAAACGGCTTGGAAAAATCTGGATATTGAAGAATAGGCTCTGAACAAAGTTTATCCCTCAATATCTCGAAAGCCGTTTCTTCTAACAACAGATGCATCCAATTATGCTATTGGTGGTGTATTGAGTCAAGGACCAATTGGTCAGGACTTACCAGTAGCGTATGCTTCTCGAATCCTGCAAAAACCAGAAATTAATTATTCAACAATACAAAAAGAATTACTAGCAATAGTATTCTGTGTAACACATTTTAGACCATACATCTTCGGTCGCAAATTTACCTTGATAACGGATCATAGACCGTTAGTTTGGTTACACGGATTGAAAGATCCGGTTTCAAGATTGGGTCG
>CAJFCP010000518.1:0-10736 GCA_904066005.1 Synergus itoensis | reverse complement strand
CAGCAGCTTCTAGAAGAAATTTCCGAAAGGCTCCGTGTTTACGACGACTATCAACCTGAAGAAGAAATATCCGTCATTGAGACAGATACTGATGTTGATAGACTTAGATTAACGAATAGAGATTCCGGTGCTGCTTCCCTGCCGCAAAATAAAGACATGATTCAACCTAAAGATAAGGTAACAAATCCAAACCCCAGTGATCTCGATCAGCCTGTATCTGGGGGAAGCACGCAGTCACAAAAAGATTTGATCACGAGTGCAGTTACTTCAACTCTAAAAGAAGCATTTAAGGAATCAATTAATATTCAAGTGCTTAATAATAATAATAACTCAACCCGCGTTAAGAGAGATTATAAACTTTTGAAAAATACAAAATTTGAACATTTCTATGACTTTTTGTCCTCCGAATTGAGATCACACGGTTTACTTTATATAATAAATAAAGACGAGAAAATGCCAGAAAATTTAGATTCTGATACCAAAGAAAGGCACAGACATGATACTCGCGATATAATATTAAGTAGACTTGATGAATCTTATATTTCAAGTGCAATTAAAATCAAAGATCCTGTTGAATTACTTAAATACTTAGAAAATTTTAAACGCTCCGAAACTAATATAAACCCTGCCAATATTAGACAGAAGCTGCACTCGATCAGATATAACGAAAGGAAAGAAAAAGCTATAGAGTTTATTAAAAGGTTTGAAGAAATTTTGACTCTTTATGAAAACATACCGGGTGAAAAATCATTATCTGAAGCCGAGAAAAGAGATGCCTTTTATGCAGCCGTGAGATGTGCTGTTCCTCAGGTACAGGAAATGGAATTTTTAAGCAAAAATAGTGCTGGCCAAAGTCTTACATATCAAAATCTTAAAAACTTCATCTTGCAGAAAGAGTCAGAAAAGAATGAAGATGTGAACTCGAATCAAAGGGCTGGTGCAATGATGGTTAAAGTAAGATGCTTTCGGTGTGACCGAAATGGTCATGTATCTACTGAATGTGACGCTAAAGAAGGGGAAAAACAATGTTACAAATGTAACAAACTAACTGCTAATCATATCGCAGCAACATGCCCTAATCCTGATCGAAACCGAAGACGAGGCTCTTTTAATCAAAGTCGGGGTCGTGGCTCATGGAGAGCAGCATCCGGAAATAACAGGTATGTCAATAAGAAATTTATCAATCCGAAACATAGTCTAAAGCGTAAATCAGGCGACAACTTTAACAATCACTCCGATAATAAACGCTTCAAAATTGACAACCGCGATGATAATGGCCCCAAGGAAAGCGACGAGCGCCAGAAAAGGTCGTTACCATCTAGGAGAGGTTTTAACAAGAGAGGAAGAGGTGAGACATATTTTGTAAATTCCTTCCCTGTTAAAGATAAAAATACATGTTTTATTAGATTTCTTGCGGACTCTGGTGCTACCGAGCACTTATCGAAATCCAAACTTATATTTAAAGAATTTAACCCTGATGACGAGAAAACTATAAGATGCGCAAATGGTGATCCTTCAGCGGATTTGAAAACGGAGGGAGTTGGGAGTATACATATTAAACTCAATGAAGAAAAGGTTTTGCAAATTTATGATGTGTTATGTGCTCGTGATCTGTCCGAAAACTTACTCTCTCTAAGAAAGTTTGCTGAAGCTGGTCTAGCCATTTATTTAGATAACAAGAAGATAAATATTTTTGACCCCAATTCCAACGAAACCTTTATCTCTGGTATTTATGAAAAACCCTTTTGGATTATTCAGTGTGAGATTGATAATAGCAATAATTCAAATAAAGGTATTATAGCTAATTTCAGCGAACTTAAGGATTTTGAGAGAATTAAGACCATGTACACTACTCGGAGTGTTAGCGCCAAGGAAAAATTAAATCAGACCGACTTACTCAATCCCAATAAAAATGAAGTCTCAGACAAAGAGTCAAATTATGAAATAAATAAAGACGAGAAATTGGTATCCGACACAAGCACCTTAGATCCTACTGAAACTTTAATTGATACTGACCCCAATGTAAGTAAGCAAATTCCGTTGGAAACTAGTTCCGAAAAATTTAAAATCTATGAACTTTCAAACTTTGATACCACAATCTGCGACAGAAAAATATATGAGGTGGATGAATTGCCCGAGCTTGAATTGCATGAAGAAGAATCCCCTTTCAATAATAAGTACTGTAATTTTATTAAAAATAATAAAGCCATGCTGTGGCATGTTAGATTTGGACACGCCTCACTTAATTATCTGAAAACAATACAGAAACTGTACCCCAATAACAAAGAGTTAAAAGAAGTTAAATTTGATGAGTCAATATTAGATTGTGAAATTTGTTTGATAACTAAAAGTACAAAACTGCAATTCTCCTCAACTAGAACTCGAGCAACTCAGCCACTTCAAATTATACATTCCGATACTATGGGTCCCATTTCTCCTTCTACATTTCCAAAAGGCTATCGCTTTATATCGGTCTTTATTGATGATAAAACTCGACTCGCAATGGCCTACCCCATGAAAGCTAAGAACGAAACAGCCAAGTGTCTACAAAATTTTGTTAGAAGTGCTAGAAACCTATTAGGACGAGACGCCAAAGTTTGTTATTTAAGGTCTGATCAAGGGAGAGAGTATTTAGGAGGTGAAACCGCGATCGTTTTAAAGGAACTCGGGGCAGAATATCAGTACTCTAGTCCTGAAACTCCTGAGCATAACGGTGTGTCTGAGCGATTCAATCGAACCATCCAAAACAAGGTCAGAGCCTATATGTTTGATGCCAAACTCCCATCGAATATGTGGGACTTAGCCTTATCTTCTGCCGTATATGCATATAATCGAACTCCGCATAAGTCTATCGGGTTCAAAACACCACTTAAAGAATTCGCACCTCATGTTCACTTTGATATAAATCAGTTAAAAAGATTCGGCTGCTTATCATTTATAAAAACACAAAGAAATACAGGTCCCAAGTTTGGTAAAGCAGGCAAAAGAGTAGTTCTGGTTGGATATACTCCGACTGGTTATCAATTTCTTCAACCAAATGAAGGAAAGTTTTATGAAAGTCGAGACGTAAGATTTAATGAAAAATTAGTGTACGGAGATGTCTGGAAAAGAAATAGCATCAAGGATTGGCCTGTTGATGATGAGAATATCAACAAGGAAAGCTGGTTTATCGAATATGGAAAAGATTTAGAGACAGAGTATGACAAAACTTATGAAGATGAGAAAAATCAAGCTAATGTGGAGAAAATCGAGAAACAAAATGACACTTCGAAAGAGGAGGGAGCAGTTAAAAAAAAGAGAGGCAGACCACGGAAATATCCAATTACTCTTGAGTCAAATGAAGACATGTCCGACAAAAGTGCTACTGAAGAATCTATTAAAGTGTTTCTTGTCTCGACTGATGTTGAGCTCGAAGAAAAAGAAGAACCTGAAGACATGCTAAAAACTGCCGACAAAGTTTATCATGCACTATTAGCTGGAATTAATAAGGATCCAAGTTCTTTTAAAGAAGCTATGCAGTCTAAGGACTCGAAAGCCTGGAAAGGCGCGATTGACGTTGAAATCAATGCCATGAAAGAAAATCAAGTCTTCACGTTCATCCCAAGACCTGCTATGATGAAAGATGGTAGTGAAGCATTTACCGTAGACTCAAGATGGGTTTTTAAAAAGAAACTTAAACCAGACGGAACTGTTTTATATAAGGCGAGACTTGTATCGAGAGGTTTTAAAGATAAAAGAGTTTATGATGTGAAAGAAACTTATGCACCGGTCAGTAGGTTACCTTTAGTTAGAATGTTTCTAGCAGTAGCGAACAAGTACGACTTGCCAGTCTATCAAAATGACGTAGAGACAGCCTTCTTGAACGGAAAACTTGAGGACGAAATGTATATGGAAATTCCTGACGGAATTGAAGTTACTAAAGAATTCAAAGAATCACATGTCTGCAAATTAGATCGAGCAATATATGGTCTGAGAGTAAGTCCTAGAAGATGGAATCTGAAATTCACCCAAGTCGCCAATAAACTAGGTCTGTTTGCTGATGAAATTGAACCTTGCTTGTTTAAATGGCAAGAAGGCGAGAGTTTTGTTTTACTCTTACTCTACGTTGATGATATACTTAAGACGGGTAATAATGAAGAAAAGTTACACGAAATTACGATTAATCTGCAAAAGGAGTTTAAAATTAAAGACCTAGGTGAACCAACTGAATTTCTTGGTATCGAGATAAAGAGAGATAGGAACAAACGTACAATGACCCTAAATCAAGACAAATTTATATCTAAGCTGCTCGAAAAATTTAGTTTTCCGGGTATGTATCCTCAGAAAACTCCAATGATTACTGCTCAAGTAAATAACCGAGAAAGGAAATTAAGAGAAGATACAGAATTTAAAGTTGAAGATGAGACAAATTTTACAAATTCAATTTCATATCGAGAAGTCGTTGGTAGCCTTCTTTACTTGGCTAGTGCCACTCGCCCCGATATTGCTTATACTGTGAATGTTCTTAGCAGACATCAAAATAATCCCACTGACAATGAATGGAAAATGGTAAAAAGAACACTACGATACTTATTGGGAACTAAAGAACTGGGTCTGAACTATCTAGGAGAAAAAGAAGATATGGAAGCCTTTTCAGACGCGAGTTTTGCAGATTGCAAAAACTCCATTACGACGTGTGGACATCTGATTAAAGTATTTGGCGACACCGTTGCCTGGAGAACACAGAAACAAAGTTATGTTTCACTATCAACTTGTCAGGCTGAATATGTAGCTATGAGCTATGCTTGTCAAAGTATAATCAGTACTGATAAATCCTTAAGCCTCATGATTAATAAAAGTTTCAGACCTGTAACATTAAGATGTGATAACAAAGCAGCAGAGTTCTGTGCGAAAACTGACGGAGGTAACAAATTAAGACACATGACTGAAATCAAAGAAAATTACGTTAAAGAATGTGTAAAAAGGAATATAGTTAATATCAAATGGATTCCGTCTAAATCTCAACTAGCCGATATCTTAACCAAACCCTTGACTCTTGAATTGCATAAGAAACTGGTTAAAGCCATTATGAATGAGATACAATAAACCTTAATTTGTAATTAACTATAAACATGTAATTCTGCTCTTGTTTCAGGAAATCATACTGGATCTAACAAATAATTAAGAAGAGTTGCTTAAATGAAGAACGAGATTGAGAAGAGTTGAGTACTTAAGACGAGTTCACTCAAACGAATGGCTAATGCCTTCAATTAACCAAATCAAAATCACGAAAAATTCTTCGTGTGTAAAGATGTGCCTGATTCGAATGTGATATTCACGATAAATGTTTGTTTAGTTCTGTTTATATATAAAAAAAAGGATTTTGATTCCTATTATATTATATGCGTTCATTAGACTTAAGAGTTCATTGTATTGAAGTTGTGTATCCAATAAATTAAATTGTTATATTTTATTGCAAAAATGTAATAAATACTTAAGTATAATTACGGTGGGAGGGAGTGTTGGAAATGTGACTATATTCATACACCGTACATTATACTAGTAGTAGTACCCATGCGAGACTACCCCACCCTGACCGGAAACCTTAGCCGCCATTAGTGTTGTAAGCTGGTCGTGCTTCTAAGACGCTCCTTAAATAAATCATTAATTCATCTTTTAGCTCTGCTCTTTTATCCACCTATCCAACAGTCAGAAATACAGCCAGATATTGATGCTCTTGTTCAAAATAAAATAAAAAATCAATACCTGCGAAAGCAAAAATTAAGCACTTCAATTGATTCTTGAGAAGTGCAGTATCTAAGTACTTTTTTATGCTGATTTCGAGTCTCAACTTATATTGTAAATATTTTTCTTAAAAATGAGACCAAATTGTCTATAGAAAAAACTATTTTTCATATATTTATATATTTGTATCGCGTGTATAGATGAATTTCATATAATTTAAGATTTCATGTCTACTATTTATTATATTATTATATATTATATTATTATAACTTTTAAATTTGTTCTTCTAGTCTAGCATCATATGCTGAAAATTTTGTATGTCTTTCATGAAAATTAGAATTGTACCTACGTGAAAACCTTCCATTATAATGGAAGGTTTTCACGTAGGTACATAAAGATAATTATCTTTATGTTTCACGAAAAAACTTAAATGACTTGTTTATCATGTACAAAAATAGATGTATGAAAGGAATAAACATACCGTTTATCAATTTATTAAATTTGATATACTTATTTTGATACCATCATGCCTCAATTTAGAAAAAATTCGTGTATTTATATCAAGAGTCATTATTAAATTAAACGAAAACAAATTGTTAAATATTTTTGCTTATCAGTGGACGAAAATAAATTTTGAATTGAGTCGCCCCAAAGTCCCTTTAGAGATGCAATATCGATGTTATAACATCGACGACATCGATGTTTTTGTTTCGATATATCGATATTTTAGCATCGATGTTTTGCTTCCGATATATCGATGCCAAGTATCGATGTTAAGATTCGATGTTCGATATCGAAAATTTCATGAAACTTTCAAAGTTTCCTTTGAAAATTTCAAACCAGAGGAAACTTTCATGTTTATGAAATTTTACAACTCTACAGTCAAAGATTAAGTTTACTAAAATAATAAATTGAATGTAATTTATTGTTTTAGTTGCTATAATAGTGAAATGACTTGTGAGTATATTTTTAGTAATAGGGTTTACACATTTATTACCGGATTGTGTAATTTAACTTTTCAGTTGAAAAATAAATGTAAATTATAAAAAATGTGTATATATATTAGGGTGGTCCTTAATAGGGATATTTTCGAATTTCTTTGCTCCCAGGGGCTCAAATGCTTCCAAATTGATTAAAAAAAATTCTCTGAAAGTTTGAGCTCTTAATATTAACTTTAATATAGTCCGCGCTCCAACCTAAGTTTTTTATGGAAATAACATGGGAAAAATTCCATTTGTTTTTTAGAATTTTATAACTCAGCGACAAATGAATCAAAAGCAATAATTCGCTTCATGTTTTATTGTAAATTTGACGCTCTACAAAAAAGGTTTCTTATAATTTTTCATTAAATCTATTGGCTTAAGAGTTATTCAAGCTCAAAGTTTAATTATTATATAATTATTAATATTATCAAGTATAATTATTAAGTAAATACTTGTTTTATAAAATATATCATATTTTTCTTGTAAAATTTTTATTTATGATCAAAAAAAGCAAATAAGATGTTTTTAATTTTTGTGGCATTATGGAATGAGTCACTTACGCCATCTCTGATAGTATTTGTAAATAATAATAGTTTTATTTTATATAAAAAATTATATAAAATAAAATAAAATTAAATAAAATTAAATTAATTAAATTAAATTAAATTAAAATTATTTAAATTTAAAAAATATTATAAATAACTTATAAAATAAGTATTTACTTAATAATTATACTTGATAATATTAATAATTATATAATAATTAAAATTTGAGCTCGAATAACTCTTAAGCCAATAGATTTAGCGAAAAATCATAAGAGACCTTTTTTGTAGAACGTCTTTACAATAAAACATGAAGCGAATTATTGCTTTTGATTCATTTGTCGCTGAGTTATGAAATTCTAAAAAACAAATGGAATTTTTCCCATGTTATTTCCATAAGAAACTTCGGTTGGAGCGCGGACTATTTTAAAGTTAATATTAAGAGCTCAAGCTTTCAGAGAATTTTTTTTAATCAATTTGGAAGCATTTGAGCTCCTGGGAGCGAAGAAATTCGAAAATATCCCTATTAAGAACCACCCTAATATATAATATATTATCATAATTGTCTTATAATAATATTTAAACTATGAAAATTTTAGGTAAAACATCGATGTTTTTCCGATGTATCGATGTTTTTGATCCGATGTATCGTCCACATCGATACACCTCTTTTCGATATATCGATGTATCGATACATCGATATTCCATTTCCGATGTTGCATCTCTAAGTCCCTTCTTAAATTAATGTTAAATTAATACTATTGCTCTGGTGGAATATTTATCAACATTAATTAATAAATTTTCAATGATTGAAAATAATTGCATTCGTTTAT
This sequence comes from Synergus itoensis, assembly GCA_904066005.1. NCBI lineage: Eukaryota > Metazoa > Arthropoda > Insecta > Hymenoptera > Cynipidae > Synergus > Synergus itoensis. The sequence goes on along the minus strand of CAJFCP010000518.1, from coordinate 2,654 downwards.
TTTTTTTCAAAAAATGTTTGGGAATTTTCCCCACAACTAGGTAGAAGTACGTTAATCCTAATCTGTTATCGTTGTAAAGTTGAAGATTATCAAAAGCCCACGTTTTTAAACTGTAGCTGTAATAAAATGCCAGATGTGACAGCTGTAAACAGAAACTAAGAATTTTGGTTTTAACACATAAAATTGAATATAAAAATATTATAATATATTTTCCCAGAATTTTATTAAACTAATATTTTGAAAAAATAAAATTAGAGCTAATTTATCTGCAAAGTGTTAAAAATAGCTTAGTGAATTTGTCAGGAATATATATTTTAAAATAAAAATAAATATTAATGAAATATTATTAATTATATTATTATTTAAAATAATATTATTATTACATTTTTTAAATAATGTAAATTACCGAAAATCGATGAAAGTAACATTGGGCCTGTAATATTCTGCCGTGATCTGCAAGAACACCGTTAAGCGCCAAAAATCGAAAAATGGGTTTTTTATATCGATGGAATCGTAAAAAAAAGATCTATCCGAATATGCAAATAGTTTTTTAAAATTGTTAATAACAAAAAATTTTTTTATTGCGTAATCAGCAAAGAGAACCGTAAATCCAAAGATTGGCGAGCTGTGATCCGCTAAAAGACCGTATCCTAACCGTATCGCCAGTTTTAAATCACAGACAGCTGAATACGTCACAGAAAAATTCAAGAAAAGCCGTAAGGGGTTGTGCATAAATTACGTTGAGCTTTTTGGGGGGAGGGGGGGTTCAGTCAAAACCTACGGATAGTGTTACGGATAGTACATTGTTAGCCTGCGCTTGTCAACGCGGGGGGGAGGGGGGGCTAAATATCCGGAAAAATCCTCAACGTAATTTATGCACAACCCCTAACGGCGACGATATCCCTTTTCTGAAATTATCGAAGGCTTGCGTGGAGCAGTCGTGATCTGAAGAAGACCGTATCGCCTGAAACGGTGTTCTACCGAAATATCTAACCTCGAAAAAAAGGTTTGAAATTCGAGAAAAGCCGTAACCACATTTATATTTATTTCCAAACAGCAAAATTGTTGTTGAAAGTAATAAGATTATAATAATTTTGTATGTTATAATAAATAAATGTATGTTTTAAAATATAATAGGCAAAATAAATTTTATGAATTTGAAATTGGCGCAAAATATATCAAAGTCTCTGTTTATCGATAATCGATCTTTCGATAAATCCTATTTCGAGGTTACGTACAAAATTCATTAAGTCAACAGACAGGTCAGTATCTTTGCTCTGACAATATATTTATCAGAGAACGATTAATAACTATAAATACTGTAATAATAATTAAACTTGTATTAAGATATTTTGCTTCATTCATTATAGAAAGATTAGAAAATAAGAATTTATGACTGAATCGAATTTCAGTGAGTAGTACTACTCACTGAAATTCGTTAAGAATTTCCACAGAAATATTTTTACTCGTGAGTATATGAAAACCTTGATTTTATTGTTATTGTTTTTTAATATATTACCTACGCTATTATCGGCTCTACTTATTTGTAAGCCTTATATTTTTTGCCTAAATTTTCAAAACTTAAGTTTATTTTTTTAAGCATATATGTATATTTTTAAGCTGAAAATAATCTCAATTTTCATGGTAATAATTTTATCAAAAATTGTATACAATTTATGGAATTTTATCACTTTGAAAATAGTATAAACGAAACAAATTCTTTGTTTTTAGATTTAATAAATTCATATTCGCTCAACTTAGTTTGGAAAATGGATGATTTTTACAGTACTTACAGTAAGTATTTCATTTATTACAAATTTTTAAGCTAAAATTAAAATTATAAAATATACATATTTTTATGAACAGTTAACCTCACTTGTATGCATCAAGAAGAAAAGGAAAACGCTGTGCCGTCAAATTATATCGATTTGGATAATCCATCACCACAGGCTTTTCATGAATATCGTCCTCAATACGTACAAGATCCACTATTTATGAAGCCCGAAAATGATTATAATATTTTCAACATTGAAAACGGGAACACCATGAATAAGACATCACATTGTTACATCGAAGGAGAATCTCAGCACATTCCTTCATTTATTTCGCAGAATGAGAATGATTCTAATATTCTCAATAATAGTTACATGAGTATGATTCCGCCACAGTTTTCGAACACAGAAACTCCTGCGTACTGGACCCCATCGACTATTCTACACAACGATAATTATTTTAATATGAATCCTAATATCGCCAAAACAGATGAAGAAACATGGCCAGTAAATTTACACACTAATGTTTCCCAAGAAACTGATAATTTTAAAGAAATGGGAAAATATGAATCAGGACTCGCACACTTACTAAATAATAGTTCATTAAACGAGAATGCTGAAATCAATGCAAGCAATTCTCAAAATATTTTTCATTCAACACTGCTCAGCTCAGAATCGTCCACATCATTTCGGGAAACTTCACAAGAAATTCCAGTAGAGTCCGAGTCCACTGAAGAGAGTAGGCATAGCTGTAAAGACTTACAATTAGATAACGTAATTCCTGAAGTTTGCACATACGAATCATTTAATTCAGCTCTTTCTTCGAACTAAACAGATAACACAGCCACACAAAAAAAAAAGTGTCGTGATCTGGGGATGCGA
>CAJFCP010000515.1:0-38551 GCA_904066005.1 Synergus itoensis | reverse complement strand
CAAAAATATAATATTGTTTGCTAATATTTAATGAAGATACAATATTGGTTGATATTGAACAGTTAATTGTCTAAATGCTAATTGCCAGCTGAAATATATGGATTACAATTGCTGGTCTTTTAAAGAATACATATAGAAAAAGAAAGTTAATTAATATTACGTCGCGGCACGTGACAGTACTTTGAAAAATAAAATGTGGATGAAATTCAGCTTTCGGCGAAATTATAAATGGAAAAATATTTTGGCAGATTTAGTTTCTTCTTATAATGATACTAAACATCAAACTATTAGAGTAAAACCAAAAGATGTTACAGCTCGAAACGAGAAAAAGTTACAAGTGAATGTATACAGGAACTTTAAAATTAAATCTGCATTTAATAGAACAAAGTTTAAAATAGGTGATAAAGTGCGCATAAGTAAATTCAAAGATGTTTTTGAAAAAGGTTATACACCAAATTGGACAACTAAAATATTTACAATAAGCCATGTAAAAGATACTGAACCTGTAACTTATCTTCTTAAGGATTATCAAGAGAAACCTATTGCTGGCAGTTTTTATGAGCAAGAACTTTCAAAAGTAAAATATTCAGGTGTTTTTTTAGTTGAAAAAATAGTTAAAAAACGCTGTAATAAAGTTTTAGTGAAATGGTTAGGATTTGAATAGTCGAGGAGTGTATAGTCCTCGACTACTCATAATAGTTGAGTAAATAAGTCTGATTTATAACAATTTTATATTCTGTATACCAAGCTTTTATTAATAAAAACTATTTTCTTCTCATACATACAATTTTACATTTTTCAGTATATACCTTACTCCTAATATTATATTGTATATATAATATAGAGCTTAAAATTACATTCAAAAGTCTTAAAATCTAAATTTTTTTTTGATAAAGAACATTTACTTTTATTTTATTTTATTTTTTTTAATTTTCTCGTTTAATATTTTTTTATAATTTATACCATTTTTAAATTTATACAAAACAATCTCCAATACTATTTACTTGAGACATTTTCTTACTTATTTCTTGAGCAAAAATTTTAATGTTAAATATGATCAAGTCAACAAATAGAGTCTTAAAATCGATATTGTCCATAAGGAAGGTACAATCTTCTATCAATTTTTTTCAAGAAATATTTATAATTTTTTTTTAAAAAGCATTCAATTTCTTTTTCACTCAATTTTTCACTTTTACACCACAAAATTTTAGCACTTTGTTTTACAATAAAAGCATACACTTGTTGTAATTTTAAAATCGATAAGTCCTGAAAGCGTTGATCGATGCAAGGAGTGATATCTTTCAAAACTCCAAAGGTTGATTCCTTCATTATGAACGGGCAATAAAAGTCCTTAATTCCCTGTTGCTACAATGAGACCACATTGTCTCCAAGTACATATGCTATCAAAACGTATCCGGAAATTCTCACAGCTGATCATTCCTTGAGCTTCTTCACCACTGAAAAATGCAGTAATGTTGGTAAAATAAGTCTTGAAGGTTTCCCATTCCTCATTTTTTAAAAAAATGCTGCATCGAGGATGACTTGAAATTAACTTCAGAACTATGGTTAACTTGTCATTTCTATTGAATTCTAATCCTATAATGATTTGCTTGGTGAAGGAAGGATTTAAATTAAATGCAGTTCCAAGCATCACTTGATTTTGTGGAACATATGCCATTATGTTTCCAAAAATTCAATATGTTCATAAGTTCCTCCCAAATATTTAATGCCAAGATTTCCTCTGCTGCAAATATTCTGCAAATGAGATATCAACTTTTCATCTTCTTTAAAAACTTCGAACATCCTCTTAGGTAAAAACACTGTAAACTGATTCTCTATGTCAACTGTAATCCTAGATCCAAATTTGGCGTTGACAGATTTTATATTAGTAATCTTGAAAACTTTGTTCAATTCCAGTTCCTTTAACTTTTTCGTTGGTAGGATCGTCTTCTTGCACTGAACAGCAATGTTAAGTTTTTCCAGGTGGTTCATTATTGGAGATTTCGAAAGTTTTAAATTCTTGCAGTAACTTGCGAAATTCAATCAAATATTGAAGTGATTTTTTTATTTCACAAATTTTAGTTAGAAGAACTTTTACACGATCTTCAAACTCTTTGCACTTGCCAATCTGCGACATTAGCTTTTAGCTTGGAATTCAGAAGTGAACTAAAAAATAATAATCCTACCATAGCCTTTTTATATTGTCCTTAAAGTTCATAATGAGTCATCTGCTGATGAGACCTAATAATAATAATCCTGTTTCCTTTTTTCACAAGATTCAAATATTAAGAGTTAATAGATATTTCATTATAATATGATATTAGATTTCACAAGATTCTCTAGACTAAACATTAAAAAAAATAAATAACTCCTGCTAACTTATAAACAAATTCCTTCTTAAATTGATAATGAAAAATATAAAGTTCAAAGCGGTTCCCACGGTCTGAAAAACTCATAAGCATTCCATTGACACCGGATATGTCACTCACACATTTATAACAATCCCAAGGTCACATTTCGTCATGTTTAAATCAAACTATAGAAGAATTGCGTCATCATTTATTTAAACAATCTCAAGGTCACGTTTAGACACGATCCTTTTAGCACGGACACGAACCCTTTTATTACGGATATGTGCCATCGAATGTTCTCGAATGTCGGTAGGTGTCGGTAATAGGACTTTGTAGTTATAACACAGTCTGCTTATCTACTATCCTGATGCCAGTGCAGAGTTACAAGAACAGAATGACACTCTATCTGACACTGAAGACGTAGAATTTATGATAAACGAATAATTCTCCGAAAACGAGCAGGTCTTTCTTTTAATTATTAAAAGTGATCTCTACGAATCGATTAAGCCTGAAATAAAGGAATATAAAACCTGCACAAAATTTGTAATGAAACCTCGTTGACGGGCTGACATCATCAGTGATGAATTCTGGCGCCAATTCAGATTACCTTGTGCATATTCGTTCAAAAAAGTTCACCCTTTTCAAGATCCAGATGGTATTTTTTTTTAAATATTTGGCCGCTGTAAGAGCAAGAAATGCAATTCTCACTTTTATGGTATTACAAAAAGAGAACCAGTTCAAGGGGAGGATTTGAAAATTGAAGTCAAAGCACTTGATACAAGCTTAGGACCTCACGAAGAAGTGAAACGGCAGCTAAAATTTGAAAAGCGGCAAGATTTAGGAAAGCAGGTGCTCAAAGAAGGAGCTGCAAATCTGGAAAGGCGAATCGCTTGAGAAGAAATATGCTTAGGCGATGTGAAGCCGCCAATTTTATACGATAAGACCGTTTTGCGTAAACTGCGACAGGAAAGTAGGGATAAAGATTTGGGATTGTCATCAGGAGATGGAACGAATCCAGTCTTAACCTTACAAAAACTGAAGTACACTTCGCCTTATGTTGGTTCAATCCATACAATTGGATTGGATCCATTTACGTTACACGTCTTCATGCCGGAATTCATTCACGTCTGGAAAGAATTTGTTCGCAATAAGAAGGACGATACAGAGTTCTCTATCGACAATAGCGGTAGCTTAGCAGAGAAACTCAAACTTCCGAATGGAAGTTTATCAGGTCACATTTTCGCGACTGACATCATTATTAAAGTGAACGGAACACTAGTCTCAGTTGGTCTCTTACTTTCCGAATCTCAAGATACTGTTACTTTTGAGTCTTTCATGCGAAAATGGCTTATGGCAGGTGCACCTAAAACCAAAAATTACAGTGGCATATTATTCGAGGGCATTGCAGGGTTCACTATCTCTAGTTTTTAACAAAAAAACCATAAAAGAATACATTGCATGTTATTTTTCTGCCATCAGAAGTAGAGATATTTATCGTCCAGCTTCAACGTTCATAAGGATTGATGTTTCCCACTTTATGGCGATTTGCTGCCGTTTCAAATGCTTCAACAAAGACAACTATGCAGTGAAAAATTTCTTGATCCGTAGTGTTGCCTTGCTAGAGTCATGTGATAACTTTCAACTTTTCGATGAAATTTTAACCCTTCTTTTGACAGTGACGTCAAATAGTTATGACAGTAAAATATTGAATGGTATAGAATCATCACTGCCTACTAAAGAAGCAAGACTACGTTTGCAGGAATACTGTAGACCATCCTGTGTTGTAGTTGGTTCCAGACGAGGATAGTCCAGAATTTCAAAATATTGTTTCAAGACTGATTGCTAATAAGCAAGATCCAGCACAAGAAGGATCTATCTTTGACCGGGAAATAAAATCGTCCGATGACATCAAAGCATGGATCTATAGAATTGATGAAATTGTGAGCAATGGTACGTATAGATAATTAATTATATATAATAATAGTATAGTAGTATATATATAATAATAGTAAAGTAGTATTTTTATTTAAACATGGATGTAAAGATGTTTTAATTTGAATAATATATTTTTAGGGCAAGTGAAAGGAACAGAAGCAATCGCTTATTATCTTCCTGCTTTCTTTAACCAGCTAAAGAGATTAGCAAAAGAGTTTCCATTGTGGTCTGGCGTTATGTCTCAATTTTTTAATTCTAATATTATTCGAGCAACGACTGCTCCTTCCGAAGGACACTTTAATGAACTAAAAAATCGGATTCTCAATGGAACTCATTCAATGCTTGCCGTTCACAAATTATTCATAATTTACTGGCATGCAATGCAAGGATCAGTATTGATTGGTGCAAGCAATCTTGTAACAAATAAAATGACACAATTGTCGGATGTCAAGGAGACTGCAGTCGCCAAAAAAATAGATTCATGCCATACGAAACCTCTGACCATAAAATATGAGAGTTTTTCGGTATCTGTTGAAACGCAACAAGATTTTAAAATGTATTGTGATACCATTGTCGAAAAACCAAAATCGGATGTAGAGGATTCAGATATTTACGCAATTGAAAATTGGCGAAATAAAGTCAAAAAGGATGATCCGATACTAAATGTATGCTTGTCTGATTCACCAATAAAAAGAAAGAAAAAAATCTGTTCTGACACAGAAAGCAAGAACCAAATTGAAAATCCAAGAAAGTCGTCCAAGTATTTTCGAGCTTATCCAGAAATTAAACACAGCGAAATCACCTCGCAAAACTTGTTACGTTCCGAAACAATTTGAAACTATAATAAACCTACAAAGAAATATATTATTAATAAGGCATTGCATGTATACAGGGTGAGTTTTTTATCTTGAGACATCGAAATATCTCAAAAAATACGCATCCTACGTGAAAAATGTATTGAATAAAAACTTTTTATTTTTGAGGCGGAAAATAAAATATGCAAAAATTTACCCCACGCCACCCCCCCAGGAGGCTGGGGCGGGGGTAACTTTATAATTTTAAATGGCAATCCCAATTTTTTATAACGGATTCAGATTCTCCGTCAAAAAATACGTAAGTTTTATTCGAAACATTTTTTTCTATTCGCAAAAGATGGCGCTGCAATTGCGAAAAATGTAATTGTTGATTATTTCGAGGACCTCGGTGAGTCCCCTCGTCTCTCACACTTCGGGGTGCTTTTTTATTGTGAGTCCCCTCACCTCTCACGAATCGGGGTGCTTAATTATCGTGAGTCCCCTTGCCTCTCACGAACCGGGGTGCTTAATTATCGTGAGTCCCCTCGCCTCTCACGAATCGGGGTGCTTAATTATCGTGAGACCCCTCGCCTCTCACTATCGGGGTGCTTTCTTGTTGTGAGTCCCCTCGCCTCTTACCATTCGCTGTGCTTGATTTCGTTTTACATTTTACAACAAGTGCTCAAAATGGTGTCCTCCCACTTCGATGCACTTGTTAATCCGAACTTTTAAAGAGTCCACACAACTGTGAAGTACGTCTGGTGTTATTTGTGCACAAGCAGTCGAGATTCGCTCGATCATGTTTTTACGAGTTGTTGGCACTTCTTGATACGCGTGAATTTTTAGATAACCCCATAAATAGAAATTCGGCGTCGTAAGATCTGGCGATCTGGCAGGCCAATTTACCGGACCTCTTCTACCGATCCACTGTCCATTGAATTTGCGATTGAGTACTTCCCTCGCGATCGCCGAATAATGTGCTGGACAACCGTCATGCTGAAACCACATGCTTTGTCGCACTTCCAAGTTTAGGTCTTCAAGCAATATGGGAAGTTCATTTTCTAAAAAATTGCGATATTTATCACCGTTCAAATTACCATCAATAAAATACGGCCCGATAAGTTGATTTCCAATTATGCCACACCAAACATTTATGGACCAAGGACGTTGGTGTTCAACTACACGGAACCAGTGTGGGTTTTCAAAACTCCAATAATGCATGTTGTGTCGATTTACATTACCGTGGTTTGTGAATGAAGCCTCATCTGAGAACAGTACTCGGCAAAAGAAATTCGGGTTCCCTTGTATCTGTTGAAACGCCCACTGACAAAATGTCACTCGGTTCTCAAAATCATTGCCATGAAGTTCTTGATGCAGTGAAATGTGATAAGGATGATATTTATTACGTTTTAATATCCTACAAATACTTGTCTGAGAGGTTCCGGAATCGCGGCTTAGTTGTCGAGTACTAACATGAGGGTCATGAGCGACTGCAGCCAAAATCGCGATTTCATTATCAACTCCAGTAACTGTTAATCGACAATTCCTTTTTTTCGATTGTACATTGCCGTCAGTCATGAACTGGTTGACAACCCGATAAAAGGAAGCGCGTGAAGGAACATGCTCTGGAAAGCGTTGAGCATAAAGCATGACAGCATCATTGATATTCCTGCCACTTTCTCCATAAATGAGAATCATTTCAATCTTCTGTTGTTGAGATAGTCTTTCCATTGTAAACGTAATGAAGTCAATATGTTAACATTGACATCCAAACCAACTCGAACGAACCTGACCAACAAGAATAACCAAACAAAAGCAAGTAATTACGACCAACTGAAATCGGCACAACCAACGCACCCACATCAAATGATCAAAATCAACCCTCCTAACGAGCCAACTCAAATGCACCTGACCAATAACATTAACCCAAACAAAATAACTATTTACGACCAACTGAAATGAGCACAACCTACGCACCCAATTCAAATAAACACAATCAACCCTCCTAACGAACCAACGCAAATAATTCACCTGACCAACTACAATAACCCAAATAAAATAACTAGTTACGACCAACTGAAATGAGAACAACCTACGCACCCAAATTAAATGAACACGATCAATCCTCCTAACAAACCAACTCAACTGAACCTGACCAACAACAGAATAACCCAAACAAAAGCAACTAATTACGATCAACTGAAATATGCAGAATTAAAAAACCCAAATTAAATTAACTCAATCGAGTTAATTTAATTAAGCAAGTACGCCGATTCGTGAGAGGCGAGGGGACTCACAACAAGAAAGGACCTCGAATTGTGAGAAGCGAAGGGACTCACGATAATTAAGCACCCCGATTCGTGAGAGGCGTGGGGACTCACAATAAAAAGGCACCCCGAAGTGTGAGAGACGAGGGGACTCACCGAGGTCCTCGAAATAATCAACAATTACATTTTTCGCAATTGCAGCGCCATCTTTTGCGAATAGAAAAAAATGTTTCGAATAAAACTTACGTATTTTTTGACGGAGAATCTGAATCCGTTATAAAAAATTGGGATTGCCATTTAAAATTACAAAGTTACCCCCGCCCCAGCCTCCTGGGGGGGTGACGTGGGGTAAATTTTTGCATATTTGATTTTCCCCCTCAAAAATAAAAAGTTTTTATTCAATACATTTTTCACGTAGGATGCGTATTTTTTGAGATATTTCGATGTCTCAAGATAAAAAACTCACCCTGTATACTCAACATTTGTAAATATAACAATTTATTGTAAATTTACTTGCTTATAATTCTGATGGGATATTTCAGCAATGACAATCAGCAAAAAATTTTTTGTTGTATTGAGCACCTCTTCCATGTATTTGTTCATATAATTTGTTTATAACAATTAGCTTCAAACTAAAACTAATTATATACGTTCTTTATGATTACAAACATTGATTCTGGTTTCCAGTAAGATTATTGAGGTCTTTTATAAAAAGAACAAAAATCATATTCTCAAATAGTGTCATTTTTCCTAATTATTTAGTTTTATAAATAATTATTCAAACTTTAAATAAAAAATTTATTTCAAAGACGGTCTTGTACAACTATTCTTGAGTATTATAAAAAAATTTCAAAATCGATTATGTAAGCTGTAGCCAATTTTAATTCAGAAATCCCGATTTGAAACACTGTGCGGTGCTCCTGGTTGGTCCAGCTTAATCATTTCATAACTCAAAAAAAAAAAGTTCAATACGCTTTTGCCAAAGGAAATTTTGGTTTATTTTTAATTTTGTTTTTTACACAGCCATACACTCGACTCCCTCAAACATAACGAAATCCAAAACAGCGGCCGCCGCAAATATAACCAAAATCCTTCTCTCTATAGTCACATCCACTGTGCATGCGTCACATCAATTGCGTATGCGTATTGCTTGAAAAAAAATTTTTAGCATTTTAAACTGCGCCCCAATAACAACCAATCAGATGCAGAGCGCCATGGCATGCGCAGTAGTATCACGTGCTTATTGACAAAGATACTGGTCTTGGTTAACTTTGCGGGGTTGTTATCTTTGCGATGGTTATGTTTGAGGAAATCGAGTGTATAAGTCCGGACAGTTAGACCTGGAACACCCTAGGTTGGCATCCCATGATTGCGTTTTGCGTTGCTTCATAATGAGAGAGAAAAAGACAAGTATAATTTTTTCTCTTTTTTACTCTCATTATAATGCAACTCAAAACGCAATTATGGGACGACACCCTTATCGGTCCATTTCTATATGTCGATGGTTGTATCGAAACGAAACCTAAGTTTCAAGGTGCAGTCCCATGTCGACAGAAAACGTCGGCATAAAGCTGAAACACATGAGAGTGATAGAGATAGGCAGATCTGTTTGTCTCTTTCACTCTCGTGAGTTTCAACTTCACGTCGTCTTTTTCTGCCGACATGGGACTGCACCTTGAGAGGGTCTCTGTCCCAAATTTCGCTAGATTTGGAAGAGTCAAATTACACTACCCTACTTTAATGCCTTCCGCCTAATTACTTTTCATTTTTTCAAAGTCGCTTTCACTCTATAATATTAGATGAATCTTGCCCGAATCAGCTCACGAAATGAAATATGTGACTCACTTCACTTCGTGAGCTGATTGGGGCACGATTCACCTAATATATAGAGTGAAAGCGACTTTGAAAAAATGAAAAGTAACTAGGGGGAAGGCATTAATGCAGGGTAGTGTACTATACATATTGGATTCAATTTTTTTTTTCATTCAGATTATTAGCATCTTGAATTTCCTTTGAATCAATACTAATTACTTCAAAATAATTATGTTTCTGAATCTTATTCCTTTCTTTTGCATCGTTATTGAATTCCATCTTTTCCTCAGAAGTAATGTTAGTTGCAAATTCAACGTTTTCTTCTAAATCACTACTTTCTCTTGTTTCCTTCAAAGAAATGGTAGCAAATTTTATTTTTTTCTCTTCCTTACTTTTTTCTTCAAAATTAATTTTTTCGTGAAAGTCATTTTTTTGGCTTGCATCGCTTGCAGACGATTTTTGATTAGGCATTTTCTTGTTGTCATCACTATCATAATTATTCTCATAATTAGTATCATCATCGTAATTTATAGAAGGATTAATTTCCTTGGATTTTTTTTTTTTAGCTTCATGATTGCTACTTAATGTGCAAGAAGAGGAATGAGAAAGACAGGGGCAATTGTCATCCTGAGTTTGTTTCAAAGTCTTAGGGTTAGCATTTTGAAGATTTTGCTCATTTTTTTTAGATCGACCGTAAGTCGTCTCAGGACTTCCGACATGGGGTTTCAAGTTGAGTCTTTTGGGACTTCGCACCTGAATGATAAAAGGATCAGGCGATTGAAATGTTTGCTTTGGAAAAACAGCATGCATTTGCGGAACGACGAAGCCGGAATTTTGGTTAGAAAATGGATCTGAAAATTGATGCTGTGCTCGGTTGACGATAGACGTCTTGGGTATGGAGCTACTTCGTCTTCTTTCCATTTCTGTCTCCACCTGATTTAATAAACGGAAAATTTTAATACTTTTACTACCTCATAGTGTATGTGCGGGTGTGTCACGCTTTTAGCGATCCTGCAATATCTTAAGAACGTGTGCCAATAAGCTCATTAGGCAGAATTATTCTGTTCTATACCAAGTTAAATTTTATCTAAGGGCTTAACAAAATATTTAATTATACATTTTATTTAAAAATAGAGTAGAGTAGGGTGAAAAGGGTTATCATTTGAGAACAGTGATGTTCATGAACTTTGCAATGTACTTTTTGAGATAACTATCAAAGCACGCACAGATCGAAATATGAATGATTATATTATCTATATTCACAGATTCTAGCTGTCAATGATCATTTATAAAAAAAGGCTTTTCCCATAAAATTTTCTCCGCTTCTATTTTTTTTTAGCGCTTCGTTCATTTTTCTCGACATGCACTTAATTCAAAATGGTTTAGCAAAATCTAAGAAAATAGGTTATGGGGTAAAAAAAGCCAACTATATTTTTTCTTCGTGGTTTTCGTTCAGTTTTTAGCGGAAAAATGAAAAACACGATGAACACATAATTCAAAGTGTCTTCAATTTCTTGCCAATTTTCTGTAATTTTCTTCAATTTCATCCAAAACGAAACTTTTCAACAGTTCAACGATACTGATTCCTATTAAGAATTGTTCAATGTTAAATTACGAATTTTTGTAATAAACATATGATTTTCATGTTAAAAAAATGAATTCTTCCTCGATTTTCAGTATTAACATAAAGGTGGCTCTTTCGTCCTACATGATGGGGCGAAAAAGCCATTTTGAATTTCTTTCTCTAAAGGTTATAATTCTAATACTAAGCATGGTAGACAAGTAGTTTCTCGATAAATGTTTTAGCCAAATACGAGAAGTTTACAACAGTTGTCATGTCTAGAATTTTATTTTATTAATATAGTGAAAATGTAACCATAGATTCTAAGGATAGCGTGAGGTTTGAGTGCGAAAGAAAGAGATAGTAAGAGAAAAGTGCACGAAGCAGTCCACGTGCGTTGCATCGTCCGTCGTCCGTTCGCCAAAAACATATACTCAACATGTCTCAGTTTTCATCTCTCCTAACCTCACCTTGGAAAGACGTAGGAACTGTCAAAAACGCGGGTCATTTTTCTTTCTCACACCTATCTTAGTGGCGGAGTAATATCACCTAAAGAAATGTAATGTTGGCAAAAGGGGAGGATTGTCGCACAGACAGCATGAAAGTGCCGCGCGGCTAAAATTTAGTTCTTCCCTCATATAATAAAACTATGCACCGCGGGTCGCACTGTGTCTAATCTTGTCTAATTGGCGCAGAGACACATTAGTGTTTCCTGTTCGTTTAATTGTGCAAGAGCACAGTTCGGTTTGCGGTCTTTTCTTCCCGACTCTTTTGTCCGCGTATCGGTTCTGACGTAAATTAATCATTTTTTGTTATTTTCATTCTAATTCATGTAAAAGTAATAAAGTCATCATGATGTTTCATAAAAACAATAGATTTGAGTATTATAGTTCATTATGTACAGTATTTGATTGATTTTATAGTACAGTTCATTATATACAGTTGATTGAAAACTGTCACGAATTGCCCCATACTCTGTCACGATTTACCCCGGTATCGGGGTAATTCGTGACATCAGACATGATCAGACATTTTATGTTCTATCTAAAATCCATATGATAGAAAAGACATTAAAAAATTTTTTTCACAAATTAGATAGTTCAACCAATAAAAAGCAATAGCTAATATTTCTTTATTTATAATAGTGTACTCAGGAAAAATTCGCAAACTCAAAATGTCACGATTTGCCCCAGTCTCCCCTACTATTAGATAGTACTTCTTACACCAAAAATTAATTCATTTTGATAATTATTTATCAAAATGGAGGGGGTACAACTTTTGGGTTTCTTAAGCAAAGCCTTACATTCAAACATTTATAACTTTTTTCCTATTGCCTTAATCAAAATATCACTTTAAATGTTTTTGATAGACTTTTTCACAAGATTTCTGGTGGTTATAACGATTTTTGAAAAAAATCAAAATTTGACCCTAATTTTTGAAAATCGAAAATAAAATTAACTATTTATCCAATTTTGACACTTTTTTTTTTCTTCAAAATAGTTTTAAAAGAAAGCTGAGTTTCTTTCCTATAAGACACCCAATTTTCAGAGTGGCAAATTAATTCGTCTTTGAGTAATAGAACGATTTGTAATCAAGATTCCATGATAGGGTGGGTGGCGCGCGATCTTCCCTAGTGCGCTCACGCCGAGGATCTGTGTGCAACGCTTTAGTTGAATTTACTCGCGAATTTTTCACTTCCTAGTTCTGCCACTAGATGGTTGTGATTCTCACAAGAGAAAATAATTTTTAACTTTATAAGAAACTGGAATATAATATTCGTATTTTATTCGTAGATTTTATCTGAAATCGAATTAATCGCAGCATGTTTGTACGTAAATTTATTTTATTCTTTATTTTCTCATTCTTATTCTCCTTTATCTATTATTCGTATAATTTTATCTCTGGAAATATCGTGACTTTGGTCATTCTTATCTGAAAATAGTACATTTTGCACAATGCCTTCTAAAAAAGAGATTAAAATTTGGAAGAATAGATGTATTAATCCCTTTCAAAAAGACAGGCATAAAGCAACTAATCTTAAAATCCGTGGTGTTTCCTACGACTTGCGTCTGAAATTCCCTACACTATCAGAAGGAGCTCAAATTTGCAGTTCATGTACTATAGATACCAACTCATAAACTCAGCGGGAATATCATCCTTGAACTCTGGTAATATTGCAGAGCCTTCTGATAGAGATAAGGTAGATACTGAGGACCATGAAATGTTTTCTGACGATGATGAAGATCAGCTATATGACAGCGAAAAAGATTTAAATTACTTAGACACCAAGCTGCAGTGTGAAAACTTGATCAAATCATCGAAAAATTCAATGTCTCTAAAGATCTTCAAGAACAATTTCAACTTCTCTCGCTTGCGCCAAAATCTTGGGGACGAAGAAAACTGATGCAGGTGTTCAATACATCAGAGCGAAAAGCAAGAAATGTCAAAAAATTGGTTCCAGAGCATGGAATTCTTACGCTACCGAATCCAAAAAGAGGAAGAGCATTGACTCCTGAAACTGAAACTTTAGTGAAAAACTTTTATGAACGCGATGACATAAGTCGAATGATCTTCGAAACATCACATACTCACTCTCGATGCTTTGTTTCAGTGGGCAAAGATAAACTGTAAGGAAACGGAAATTTTTTTCAGCAGCAAAGAAAATCATGCCTTAGCCACCGAGGTACTGAAAGCCAGATTTGAGAAAACTGTTACAATACGAGGTACATTACAGTACCACGCTTTCATTTCCACTCAAGATGGAAAACTTCAACTAAAGAAACTTTCATTCTCTGAGAAATACGACATCTTCTCAAATGGCAGAAAACAGAAACTGCAAAAGAGGCCTGCAAAGAAAACAACTATTCAAACTATCGCCAAAAAATCGAACAGAAAGACACATAATTTTAGTATATAATATTACTTAACTGAAAAATCTGGCACTAAAGCGTTGCACACAAATCCTCGGCGTAAGCGCACTAGGGAAGATCGCCCACCACCTGCCCTATCATGGAATCTTGTTTACGTATCGTTCTATTACTCAAAGGCGAATTAATTTGCCACTCTGAAAATTGGGGGTCTTATAGGAATGAAAGTCAGCTTTCTTTTAAAAACTATTTTGAAGAAAAAAAAAGTATCGAAATTGGACAAAAAGTTAATTTTATTTTTTATTTTCAAAAATTAGGGCTAAATTTTGATTTTTTTCAAAAATCGTTATAACCACTAGAAAATTTGTGAAAAAATATATCAAAAACATTTATAGTAAAATTTTGATTAAGGCAATAGGAAAAAAGTTATAAATGTTTGAAAGTAAGGCTTTGCTTAAAAAACCCAAAAATTGTACCCTCTCCATTTTGATAAATTATTATCAAAATGAATTAATTTTTTGTGTAAGAAGTACTATCTAATAGGACTATAATTGGACCAATTTTTAGCTCGATCGGACAACTTTCATTTTCAAGGTGGGTACACTTGATGAATTATGTCCCTCAGGTAAATCCGGCCGAGAGAGTAAATCGAGTTTTAAAAACCATGCTATCATATTTTGTAGAGGGTGATCATTGTAACTGGGATAAACATCTTCCTAATTTCCGCTTCGCATATAATTCCGCAGTTCATAGTTCCACTCGTGTATTGCCAGCGCTTTTAAATTTTGGTATGGAGCCTAGACTGGCAAAATCACTTCGAAAACAGAAAGAATGAATTTGCGAACTAGTACCTTTAGCTGTTGAGGAATGGCAAGAACGAATTAAGAGATTTTCTGCACTTAGAGATTTAGTTGCGCATCATTTAGATTTAACGTCGGATAGGCAGGCGAAATATTATAATCGCTATCGACATGATATTCGCTGTAGAGTAGAGGATATCGTTTGGCGACGCACTCTCACTTTGTCTTCAGAAGTCAACCACGTTGCAAGGAAGTTGTCTCCTAAGTATGCGGGTCCATATAAAGTGTTCAAGGTTATTTCACCTGTCGTTTACGAGATCCAATGCATCTGGAATGGTTGAGAAGGCTCACATTAAGGATCTGAAACAATATTGGTCAGTGGATCGCAATCTCGCTAATAAAGAACTTTCTTTCCAGTCTGACAGTGAAGAAGCAAGTGTAATGCCGTGTAAGTCCCGTGAATCAGAAGGACCTATTCGGAGAATAAGTCCCGAACTTACTGGCCAGGAAGAGAAGAAATCCGGAGTCCCAGTCCCAAAAAGACCAAGGGGAAGGCCGCGCAAAGTCGCCTCAGGCATCCCATTCGCTTGCCTCATTAATCGAAAATGGCCCGGCCGACCTACAGGCAAGGGAAACAGCCGCAAAACCCATGGCCAAACCAAAGCGAAACCTCCGAAAGAAAGCGAAGAGGGACTACGCCGAAGCAAAAGGCGTAGAGACCAACCTCGTACCAGGACATAACGTCCACAAGCCTGAACCGCCATTGATATTCGTCATCATTCGACGAAGGAGATGCATCACATTTGAGCATCGTTGAAAAGCATTGGAGGAGTGCCCATCAGCGACGAGATGAATAGTGGCAGGAGGTGGGGCAGTGGAGAGGATCCCGATGCCTAAACAGAGATTTCCAGATCCGGAGCCCTTACCGCTGACCAGCATCGAAGCATAGGTCTCGGTGCTATTGAGTCCAAGTCCTCCCGCAAGCCCCGGATTCGTTGCCTGCGTTGAGTTCTCCAGCGTCACATATGATGTGGCGTAAAGATCTATGAGAGCCCCTCATTCGAGCGCCGCAAACCGGGAGCTGGAACTGTCACGTCGGCCAACTCAGCTATCTGTTGTGTCCGCACCCTAGATATTTGGCACGTTCTGCTAAGCTTGCTCCAGTCTTATGGACATGGGAGCGACAAGCAAATAGTGGACCAAGCCCAGTTTATGTAGCATTACTCTTGTCTAATCCAATTAATTTCTCATGGCTGTTAGCCTGTATCATGGATTGTTCATAACACATTTTACAGTATTCGATCTGTTTGAGTTAGAGAACTTCAAAATTCATATCCTGCAATAGAGTAAACTTTTGAGAAACTTTTGATTAAATTTCCTTATTTTTTGTGTCATGGTTTCGAAGAAAAGCACAAAATTTAGTTTGTCTAACTTAAATACACATCTGGTATATAATCTTCTTTAGTATAAGCTTATAGTCAAGCTTCAGGAATATAGAGCATGTTTATTATTTATGTTGTGTTCATCTTTATCATCTGTCTTACTCTAGCACTCATCACACTTCTATTCTTACTAATACTTATTATTTGACATTCTGGACACTTATATCTCATGACGATTTGTGCAATTTCCGAAATGAAAGGCAAGACCAACTACTCGAGTTCAATTAAAATGCTAAATCTTTTGTAATACCTGGGAGATCGGATGGCTGATGCCTGCTAACTTTTCAACCCATTACTGTCAGTCATGGGGGGGATGTTGTAATGTGTTGATTTTTCTATTTTATCTAAATCTTTTACTTCATTTAAAGATATTGAGAGAATATACAATTTACTGAAAATAATCATTTCTCTGATTTAGCAATTGTATCAAAAGTGCTCTTTGACGTAAAAAGTTTTTACAATTTAACCAGTGTATTTATTTGTTTATTCTGTGTATTTTCTAGGTTCCTGAGTCCGAATTCACAGAAAGTTCTTTCAATTTAAGCAATTCTTGAATATCCCACTCTTTTATCTTTTAAAGATCGACGTAATGGATTTCGCTTCCTTTTATTATAACTCCTTTCTGTGTATGTTCTCTTTTCTGTGTCCAACAAAAGTCTGCCAGCATATTTATATCCTACCTGCCTTGGTAGTGACGTTCCATCTTTTTAACATCTAGATGGAATCTTTCTCCACGCTCTTCACTGTAATCACCCAAATTTATTGGAAAATAGTCAATATAGGAATTTACTACATGTAACTTCAAGCACATATTACATCCCATTTTACCAAGATTCTGTATCATATTTCTCACATGTTGGCAGACTTTTGTCGGACATTAAAAAAAGAACATACACAGAAGGAAGCTAATAGGAAGCATAATCCATTACGTCGATCTTTCAAAGATAAAAGAGTAGAATACTCAAGAGGAGCGAGAATTGAAAGCAACTTACTGTGAATTTGGATATAGGAACCCAGATAACAATTATAGACGCATATACTGATAGTGATGCAGACATATGCGTCATCATATGCAACGCATATCGCTCATACATTACAGGTGGTCACGTCTGAGGTAGTAAAATGCAACAATTTCCATTTATATTTGAAAAACTCATACTTTTTCATTGCGTGAAAATTAATCAAAAATTGTCGAACTTGACTCACATTTCTCCGACACGAGTGCGACGCGTGCGAATCTCATGATGTGCGAGCGGTGTATGTCGCATATGATAATGTAATATCTGGATCAGTCAACTCACGCGTGCGTCGCACGACTGTTATCTGGGAATATACAATACGACCACTTTGCATTGAAGAAATACATATTTTACATAAAATTATCACTTTGACAGGTTTTTTTTAGTTTAGAGACGAAGTGTGTTTCGTCATAGAACCACAAAGACTACGGATTCGTACTCAGCGACCTCGAAAATAGAGAATATTATCACTTTTCATCGACGGGAATCATGTTTCACTTGAAACAATCGATTTTCATGTTTTTTAAAGTTAGGGATAAAAGACGTGATGGAGCCAAACTGGCTCCGTATTCGGATTCAGGGACCTCAAAATCGTAGGGTTAGTCTATTATGGTTTCTGGAGCTGACAACTTTTTTTTGTGGAGCTGTGTTATACATATTAACAAAGAGATTTAAAAAAATAGAATTTTATAAAAAAGAGATAGATTTTATCGAATAACTGCAGCTAAGACTTTCGTTAGCTCAACATCGAACTCGATGCGTGCTGGTGGATTCGCGTCCCTATAGATACTGGTTTTTCAGTCTTATATGCTTTAGTGGTAAAATTAAAATAATATTTATGTATAAAATATTGTATTTATAAAATCAATATGCGTGCTTAAAATATTAAAATTATTAAGTTAATAAGAGAGAGAAAACTGTAGGGATAGACAGGGGCAACGCAGACAGGGGGGACGCACAAGCAGTGAAGCGTGAACGTATCTATTCAGTGTAGGCCGTCATGGGATGCTCGTGGGGACGCAAAATCAGTCAAGCGTGAAAAGAGCCAATTCACGGGCTGCCAACTTATAGTACATATTAAAATACAAGAAGAGATAGATATTATCAGACACAGGGATAGTCTGAGGAGTAGGAAGATATATATCATCGTATTCGAAGAAACTATGGGAGATGGAAAGAGATAGCATTTTGAGGATGCAAATCGGCTATTTGAAAGTGAGAGAAAAGTTCTATCTCTTTCTAACCCCATATTTTTATCACTCTCCATCTCATCTATGCACTTGACCAGGATCCACTTCGAGCCCTTTTGCCGATGTTATCATTAAGATAGCGTGAGTGTGATTATATGGAAGACTTTGAGCTCTTAATGAAGAGAGCGAATGTGATTAGTGTCAATTTTATAATTTATGCTCAGACAGTTTATAATGCTGAGTTTTTGCTAAACGTTTTAATTAGAATGATTTAAATTTAATGAATAGATAAATGCTTCCTCTATGAGGAAAATGATGTATGCAAAGTAGGTACTCAATTTAGCTCAAAAATTTATAAAGTTGATAAAATGGTGACAGCTAGTTTGTGCAAAATGAAAGGACGAAAACATTCCTATTAACACAATATACATTAGAAGTGTAAAAAATTACTTTTGACTCACTTGGACTATTTTCTTTTGAATATTAGTTAGACGGCTCTCAGCGATGACTCGTTGTGCGTAATAAGGTGCGAAGTTCAAATTCACCTGCAAAAAACATTCATAATATCTGATCATTCCATCTGTAATAATTAACAATTTTATTTTAATACGAGATTTCTATCATTTATATAAAATTTCTTTCATACGAAAGATGCAGTTTCAATATTCAAAACGATTCAATATAATTGAGAAGAATTGAAAGTATTTTAAAAGTATTCAATCTAAAGAGTTATCTAAAGAGTTCAAGTGGTGAATGAAAAAGTTTTACATTGGTGTTGGATATTTCCTCCTCATAGAGGGAGCTTTGTAGCAGAGACAATATCCAGGTTATAAAAATAGGTTTCTTCGAATAAACGAGACTAAACTCTAGTGCTTTGACTTTAAGCATTGAAATAATATTTCAAATCCATGCGCAAGTATATTGATTTGTAACGAGGGGTTACACGCGTGTGCGTGCCTCACGCACATTTACATCGGGCCCTCGTCAACAAGCCTTGCTAGACGCCTTCCCCCCTCCCCCTCCCAGAGGGGGCTGTTTGGGCTGTCAAGGCCCTAAATTACAGGCCCTACCTGGGAGCAGGCAGGGTCAGCATTAAGCTGAACCAGCAGGACCTCGAAAGAGGCCCTGCATAGAAAGGGGATGCCCCGGAGTAGTCTTTTCAATGGCTATTTCGGACATCCCATTTATACAGATCAACTTGCATCGTAGCAAAGGCGCCTCAGCGGTATTAACGATCTCAAGATTACCTGTACTTTTAAGTACAGGGTGTAATATTCGAAGCGAAAAACTAAAATATTTTAAAATTTTATCATATAGTTATAAATAAAAACTAAGACTCTCAGTGAAAAAAAATTATGTTTAATAATATTTTTATGCATAATTTTTTCATCTGGAAAGTAGGGTGTCAATCAGTCCAGAATTTTAAATTGCCTGCCGTTTTGACACCTTGAGTAGTGTGAAAGAAAAATTGTTGTAAGTAGTGATAGCAGTATTAGTAAGACAGTTGCAGAGGAGTGAAATGCGCTGATGGTGGGGGACTGCTGGCCACCATCACAGGGGGTACGCTTGGGTTCGAATCTCAGGTATACGTTGGCGAGTCGTGAATCGCCCGTGGATAAGGTGAGAGGTTGGAAAGTGTCTGCGGAGGAGTCGCTCTCAGACCATAAACAGCTTATCTTTCGATTGGCCCTCAGGAAGCCGGAGGTACCGCTGAAGTGAAATCCTAGATATACTAAGTGGGAGGCCTTCAGAGAGGAACTCCGAGGTATGCTTGTGGACTTTCCTACAAAATATGGACTTTCCTACAAATATGATGAGCTGGAGCTGGCTACAGATTTTCTGCAAAGAGCCCTAATCACAGCGTTCGAAATCAATTGTACAATTGTTGCGGTGGGCACTGGCCGAGGGACACAATGGTGGAATAAAGACCTGGAGGCCCTTTGGACAGGGGCTAGGAGACTGTACAATAGGGCTTTTAAAACCAAGTTGATCTCGGACTGGGACCGATATAAAGAGGCCCGAAAGGAATATAAGAACATGATCAACAAATACAAGCGGGAAGGTTGGAGGGAGTTCTGTGAGGAAACGAATAACATTCCCAGGACGGTCCTCCTACATAAGATCCTTGCAAAAAATCCACAAGCTCGCCTAGGGCCGAAAAGGCTGGAAACGGGTGAGCTTGCTGAGAATGAGGTGGATTGTCTGAGGCGTCTGATGGAGGTGCACTTCCCAGGCGTTCAGATAGTTCCAACGGATCAGGAGGACGTGTACCAGGTAGACCAGTGTAAAAGGGCAGACTGGAGATTCGCGTCCGACATAGTGTCGGTTAAAAAGGTTGATTGGGCTGTAAGGACCTTTCAATCTTACAAATCACCGGGGGCGGATGGAGTATACCCAGCTCTTCTACAAGAGGGGCTGGAGAAACTGCGACTGCCCCTGACGAAAGTATTCACGGCTAGCATAGCGCAGAGGCACGTGCCAATGGCATGGAGGGGCAGCAGAGTGGTATTCCTGCCCAAACCGGGAAAGGAGGGCTACACTGCTGCCAAGGACTTCAGACCGGTCAGCTTGACATCCTTCATTTTGAAGACATTGGAAAAGCTGGTGGAGAGGTACATCCTAGATCGGGTGCTACCAGGAAGACCACTACACAGTGGTCAACATGCCTTCCAGGCAGGCTGCTCGGTCGGCACGGCCTTTCATGTGGCTGTTGGAAGAATTGAGCGGCAATTAGAGGTAGGCGGGTATGTGGTAGGCACCTTTTTGGATATAGAAGGGGCCTTCAGCAACACTCCCACGGAAGTCATATGCCGAGAGGCTCTGAAGTGCGGCGTGCCGGGACAGCTTACTGACTGGATCCAAAGCATGCTGCGGTACAGGTGCCTCTCGACGGAATGGCGAGGCAGTATTATCTGAGGAATAACATCCAGGGGCTGCCAACAAGGGGGGTCCTGTCGCCCCACATGTGATGCTTGGTCGTGGATGGGCTTCTCCGTAATCTGAATGAGGAGGGCTTTTATGCCTAAGCGTATGCTGACGACTTTGTGATCCTGATTACGGGACTACATTTGGACACCCTTATGGATCTCACGAGGTCGGCCCTGCGAATTGTGGAGCTCTGGCATGTAGTATCAGGGCTGACGGTGAATCCGGAGAAGACTGATCTTGTAGTCTTCATGAGAAAATATAAGGTGGCTGCGGTAACGGGCCCCAAATTTGGCGGAAAGATGATCCGAGTAGCCCAGTCGGTGAAATATCTGGGAACTATCCTAGATAAGAAACTGAACTGGGCGGAGCATCTGGAAGCGCAGTGCAGAAGGTTCATTGTAACCTTCTGGATGTGTAGAAGGGCTTTCGGTAGAACGTGGGGATTGGGGCCGGGTATGATTGCCTGGCTCTACTCAGCGATTCTAAAACCGAGGCTACTCTATGCATCTGTGGTCTGGTGGCCAAGGGTGCAGTTGAGGACGGTCCAAGCGAGGCTGGGCTGCCTGCAGGCGCTGGTATTCAGGGCTGCTACCGGAGCAATGAGGACCACGCCGATGGCGGCAGTGGGCCTCATGCTCTGTGAGGAGCCCTTGCATATAGCGATAACTGCGGGGGCGGCTCGGACGGTTGGGCGTCTTGCTGCGACGGGTAGATGGTCGCAGGGGCCTAGATACACAAGGCTCCCAAGCGATATCAGTAGTCTGCCAACTCTTAGGATGCGGCAGGATAAAATAACAAAAAGGTACAGCTTCGACCAATTCTTCCGGACATGCATCCCTGAAAGGGTCGCGTGGAAAAAGAAGGAGGGGGGCCTTCCTACAAGGGGACATCGTGTTTACGGATGGGTCCAAGGCGGAAGGCTGGACGGGAGCTGTACTGTATGACAGCGCGCGTAAGAGGGGGATGGTGATCCCATTGGGACAATACCCAACGGTATTCCAGGCGGAGGTATTTGCCATTCTCCGATGCGCGGAGATGCTGTTAGAGGAAAACAATAGGGGTGGACGCATTAGCATCTGCTCTGATAGCCAGGCGGCAAACAAAGCGGTTGGGAAACCGGAAATCACATCGATTCTGGTGTAGGAGTGTAAAAAGGCTCTCAACCAACTGTCATAAAACAATAGGGTGGCTCTAATATGAGTCCCTGGTCACTCAGGGATCAAGGGCAACGAGAAAGCAGATCAACTAGCGAAAAAAGGAGCAGCAGGCAGACCAATCGGTCCAGAACCCTTTCTGGGCCTGGCAGCCTGCTGTATCAGGCTGGAGATCAAAAACTGGGTGGTGCATCAGCACCACAAACACTGGGCGCAGGTGAAGGGATGTAGGCAGGCGAAGACCCTCCTGGGCACATGCCGCAGGAGGGATTTGGCCCAAAATATCCTAAGCCGGACCAGGAAAGAGGTAATTCTAATGGTACAGCTGCTTACGGGGCACAACCATTTGAAATATCATAAACATAAGATAGGGCTGACAGACAGCACCGTTTGTAGAAAATGTGGAAGGGACGATGAAACGTCCCTTCATGTCCTAGGTCGATATCCGGCACTCGCTGGGCTCAGACGCCAAACCCTCGGGGCGGCTTTGCTGGAACCAGAGGAAATTAGGGCGCTACAGGCTAGCGACATTCTAGGCTTCTTCAGGAGGATTGGAATGGGGGGCTAGTGAGCGTCAAGGGGAAAGGGATTAGGCACAATGGGCTTTCAGCCTGAGCGCCTGCAGGGCCCCACGGGGGTAGGGCACCTCGCCCGAACTGTCCATCCATCCATCCATCCATCCATCTATACATGTAAATCTTAAAATAATAAAAATCCAAAGCTTTGGTCAAATTTTGTCAATCTATGTTTGCGACGTTCTGTTTTTAACCACTTTACTAGATTCTCAGCCTAAGCCAGGATCAGGTTTCACAGATAATTAAATCAGATCTATTACTTTAATTAACAAAAATATATTATAAAAATGAATATTTACCTATCATTTACATATATAAGTTAAACTTGTGTGTGTGTGTGTGTGTTTGTGTGTGTGTGTGTGACGAATGAATATATTGCGGTTTTTGATATTTGATACGCAAAGTTTACGGTATGCGGAAATGATTAGCGGAACGGTATTCGAAAACGGTTAGCGGCTAAACGGTGTGTATCAACTAAATATCATAAAACAATAGAACTCGGTGTACAAACTATACACACAGGTGATTTTAGCGGAATACATTTATCGACGTTATCTGTCTCCCCTCAACGGTAAGTACGGTAAGCGGAGAGAGAGAGGTTGGCATTTAGGAGGATAAAGTAAGGTTCGGTTGTGTATATCCCTAGTTTATTTATAGATATTATTCATAGAAGCACCTATCGAATATTATCTATGTCGGCTTAATTTGTCACTCACAGTTGCGCATGTCGAGCGTAAATTAATTCTCTTATTTTATAATTTAATTTGACGGGAAAGGTAAGTCAGAGTGTCGATGAAATATAGCAGTGGAATTTACGGTGAAAGATACGTGAATAGTAATTTTCGAGACAAGAGGTCAAGCGGGCGTTTTGGTCACTACGAGTATGAAGGTGCCGCGTGATCCCGAGGCGAGGCGTGGGCGAACGAAGCCGAGCCTCGGGTTCATGCGGCTCCTTGACACATGAGTAGAGACCAAAACGCCCGCTTGGGCTCTTGTATCGAACACTATTTTTCATTACAAATACATGCAATACCCTCGTTTGCAGGGCCGACGCAGCCCATTTTTTCCATACATGAAAATTTCCATGCATTGATTTATCCATAGCATCCATACTGTCTGCGCCACCCCTGCTCGTTTACTCACCGTTTTCAGACTTCGAAATCAGTCATAATATACTATGAACTAAAAAAACTGACAAGAACGAAATAAACACAATCTCGCTCAAAACGATGTTCACATTGTAATTGTTTACGACGCTAGATGGCATTGGCAACCGGTGAGCAAAATATTTTGATAACCGTGGAGACCACTTTGCTCACCGGTGACAGCATTTTTCTCATCGATGATGGAGATTGTGCTCATTGCTTTTAAGGACACTGTGGAATCGGCCATTTTCAATGTCTGTAAACGGTGGGCAAACGAGGATTTTGTATGTATGTGTAAAGAAAATTACAATTACATTTTCGCCTGTAAATTTTGATTTTTGCAGCTTAAAATTGACTATGTCAGTAGTGACTGATCATAAATAACCCTCGAGAAGTCGGTTGAGAAGGGCAAGGGTGAAATTGCCCACGCCTTGCAATTCCGCCTGGTCTTCTACCTATGATAGGAGCGCCTATCCACAGAGAAAAGGTATGAGTCTTCACCCGGCACGAGGCTCGATTTAACTGACGATCTAACGTCGTGCGGTTGGATTTAAGTGATCATCCTCCAATGACTGACGCTCGGAGTAGTGGATGCAGGAGTGGGGATAGCGATTTTAAAGGCTCGATAACGAGAATCAGATGCAAGTGTGCGTGTGGTACGCACACGCGTGTAAACTCTCGTTGCATTTTCAGCTAGAACCTGATTAGACCCTGCTAAACGCTCACATCATTGATTCAAGGGATCACTGATAAAATCTTATTAGACCTTTTTAGATACCCAGAGTGCACTTTGAAAGAATAATTTTCATGTTCTAATCCCCGATATGACCCAGATATACCCAGCTAAGGCCTCGTTTTTCAATTAAAATAATATATCTTCTGGTACTAAATACCTATGTAGAACCTGCTTACATGTGTATAGCATTCCACAATGATGTTATAATTTGTTGGTAGAACCTAATTGTGTGTATTGTTTTTTTCGTTATACATACATGTTTTGTTGTTTATTTGTAGTTTATATTCTTTGTTTGTGTTGGTCGTACGTGTTTTGTTGTGTTGTTCATAATTGAAGGGTTACATGTAATAACCGGTTATAGAATTTTAGCACTCTATTTAGTTGGCCCCTGAAAGCTTTAAAAAAAAATTTTTTATGAGGAATAAAAGATACGCAAGAAAATTTCCGATTTAAATATGTGTTTTAAAAAACGAAATTTGAAAAAAAAATTTAAAGTCTCTCATGGGTCAAGTAAACCGAGCCCTAAAATTCTATAACCGGTTATTTCATGTAACCCCTCAATTTGTTTGTGATATTTGTCAATATTGTTTGTGTTATTAATTTTTTTTGTGTATTTGCCTGTATATATTGTCTATATATGTATTTTACCCTCTCCTCGCATTCCTTCTGTCTAAGAGCTGCTAAAAATTCTCTAAGCTCTGCATCTGTTTTCAGGTCAAGCACAAAAGGATCAAAATTACCCGCTCCTTCAGCTCCAACTCCTTGATTTTCCATTAATTTCTTATTAACCAAACTTTCCACCTGTGCTTTCAGCAAATTCACTTTCAATTGAATCATCGTCAAAACAGGAATAATATCCGTTGGGGGATTGGCAGTCATGTGAAGATTAATTAATGCATTCACTTGCTGTGCATTTCTAGATTCTGTCAAAAGTTGATTTTTATTCAATTGATGAATTGCCTTTTGGGCTCGATCAATAGTTTCTTCAACATTTGTTGTGATATTGGAACCCGGAAGTTTTCGTAAAACTAGTCTGGTTGCAACACACGATATGATTCCTTGAATTGATAGAAATTGTGAGGCGAGAGCTTGAAGATTTAAAGCTGAAGGGCAATTTTTATTCGAACAGATAGTATCGTCTTTACTTTCTTTGCATTTGTGTTCTTCGGTTTGATTAAATGTATTTGAATTCTTGAAGTTTTCTTTCACTGTATTTAACTTTTGACAACATTCACAATTTTCGGATTTTTCTTTCTGGCGATCTTGTTGCAATATTTGATTGTAGATTGGGATAGGTAGGGGATATGGAATGCATGAAGGTGGACAGCAAAATGGTGAAGGCGGTGAATATGGCATACCTAAAGAGAAGATTTTTTTTGCATTTTTCGATATTATATGTATAGCAAGGAGGATTTTGTGCCACCTCGCATCTCAGTTAGAGCAGTGAGATGGCATTATCTGTTCCGGCTGAGGTAATATTGGTTCCATACATTGCACACACAAAAATGCCACTTGCAGTAGACTATACCATCATACCGACTATGGAAAATCCTCGCATGTGAATAAACGGACACCAGTTTCGGATCCAGCGACCCCAAAAAACACATGGCTATGGTGGTTTACACCGTAATTCACCTTAAATGGTACTTTTTTGTGTGTCTGTGTTATCGATAGATGGCAATGCCGGTTTCCTACATTATCGACTGCTGGCAATGAAGGTCTCTAAATTACAGTCCGGTAATAATAGAGAACTGTCTTACCAGTGTTCAATAAAATAGGAAACAGAGATTTCCATAAGTTAAAAAAGTACTTTTTAAAACATATTGTTTTTTAAATTGACATACCCATTTGTAAGTAATTTATTGGGTAACCCATATTCTGTCCCATAACTAATGTAGGATGCATTTGAGATGCTGCTGAGGAAGGAGTCGGGCAAATATTGGGCAAGATAAATATTGGTGTTGCAGTATTCGTACAGGATCGAAATTGATCCATAATACTTTGTGGAAAAGATCCATAATAATTCTGGTTCTGTGCTCCTGGTGATGCTGAATGCAGGTGTGGAGATGATTGGTAATAATTTGACAATAGATTTGGATTATGTACTGGTGGTTGGTTTCCATGAAATTCAGTTTGAATCGGTTGGTAAAGTTGATTCTGCACATTTAACCCTGTTAAATATGAATCTTTAAAATAACGCTACCTTAATTTTTTATTTTAAGATTAGATTTAAAGTTCAATTTTTTTTATTTTTCTCATCGAATATTACAATTAGATATTTTTGACCATTGGTTGCATAGTATAATAATTTTATAGTACCTGGTTGGTTTATTTTACATGGATTGAAACTACTGTGTTGCATTGGCGGAAGGTTTTGTTGTTGTTGCTGTTGTTGTTGAAAACTGTTTTGACTCGTTTGAGCAAAAACGTTTGGATAATAAGGTGGAATTGACGACATTATATTTAAATTTTAGATTTTTTTGTCCTCTTCTTCCAAAGCTAAATCTTTTTTTCCATTTTGTCGAAATAGGTGAATGATTTCTTTACTTTAAATTTTGCACATTTACATTTATCTCGAAGTGTATGTTCAAAAAAAATTTTGAAGGATATGTCAAGATATTTGGTTAGAGTCAACGATAATAGTAAATCAAAGTTTAACTATGTTTTGTTTCTTGGTTTTTCAAATCTTCGAACATTCAGAGAAAAAATTCAAACTTAAACTCAAACTCAAATAAAAATGTAATCCTTTGCACAGTGAAAAAAATTAAATAAGGTGGAGTACGATTTCCTAAAAATGCATATCTTTATTTGATCATTTCATATAAAATTGATTTAAACTGCTAAAGAACAAAAAAAATGTTTTTTTTTTTAAATTCTTGGTACAGTATGATTCATGTATGCCTTCCTTCGTGGGCGTGTCAACCCAATCCTGGTTTCCATTTGAATCTTATGGAAACCAGGGTTGGGTTGACATGTTTGGGGGGAAGGCATACATGAATCTTACTGTACATTAAATTTTTTTTATAAATTCTACTTTGAACGTCTGTTTATCAAGTTCAAAGTGATAAATTCTTCACTAGATGTCTATTTTTTTTTCACACAAAAAATGTATTTTTTCATGCCAATCTACGCTGCTGCTATCTCTTGGTAATCTGCCCTAGCAAAAGCTTCAGATTGAAATTCATTTCGAATCAATCCGAAATTTTCTGGATTATTCCGGAATTTGTATCCGAATCAAACAGTTTCATTCCAATCTAATCCGAAGGAAATTTTCAGTCCGAATTGATCCGCAGCCCGTTCAAAATCAGTCCGAACCTTTAATCCGAATAATCCGCCAATACAAATTAATGAAAATAAATTCGAACTTTCAATCCGAATAAATCCAGTAAATCCGAATGAATCCGAATTTATCTGAGTTTTTCGGAATCATTCAAATTGATTCGGAGAGATCGGATTAATTCGGATTCATTCGGATTAGATGGAGAATGGAATTTTGAACTCAACATTTTAACTTTATATTTTACCCTTTGATGGAAAAAATTTATACAAGAAACTAAAGCGTTCTACAAAAACGTCATTTTTATAGATATGATTGTAAAAAATGTTTAATTTGTTTAATAAGTTTCCTTAGAAAAATAAAAATTTTTATGAAAAATAAAAATTTGTAAATGATAATGATGAAGTTTTATGATTTTATATGAAAAATAAAGATTTACTAAGAAAACTTATGACAATAATCTACAAAAAAATACAACCTTAATTTTTCATAGTTGATTGTAAAAAATTATACGAATTTATACAAATATTTGTGAATAATTACACTTTTGTATGAAATTTTACGAGTATTTACGGCTGGTAAAAACTGTATCTAATTTTTCATAGTTATTCTTAGGAATAACTATGAAACTTTCTACACACAAGTATTAATAGCTATATTTTTCTACGATAAAATAAGACAATTTCAAAATAAAGGTTTATGATTTCATAATTTTTAATATATTTTTGTATAAAATTATGAAGTAGAACTTACTACAATACTAAACAATACAACAAGCACTGTCAAAAATTGTTTAATTAAAATGAGATCTACTTTTTCATACTTATTCTTAGGAAATTACAAGTTTCTACATACAAGTAGAAAATTATGAAGAACAAAATTAAGCTGCATTTACATCTTTTTTGGAAAATGTTCTTCTTCTCACTCTACCATGTGACTGTCCCATAAGTTTGTCTCATTTGCACATTTTCCACACATTTTCCCCGGAAAATGTGCGAATGAGACAAACTTATGGGATAGTCACTTGGTAGAGTGGGAAGAAGAACATTTTCCTAAAGGGTGTAAATGCAGCTTTAGAAGAAAAGGAGAAAAGAAAAGTAGAAAATTATGAATTTTTAAAAAAAAGATCACAAAAATGTGCCAGACAAGGTACTAGGTTTCTTCCCCTCTTTCATTACAGTGTCCAAACCATCATAAATATTGGAAATTGAGCAGGATTATACATTTAAAAAATTTTTTAATTTATTTTATTTTTATTTTTTTATTTATTATTTTTTTTTATTTATTTGACCCCATCGCTAATTTGCTATTTCACCCTTATTTTGTATAAAACGCCTGTCAAAAATCGGGGAAAAATTCAAAATTTTTTAGAATTTCTCACAAATTCTGAATCGGAAGTCTACTTGGCTTTTCTGGAATACGTGCTTTTTCAATTCAACCAAATGAATATATCTTTCCTACATTCCGGAACCAGAGTCCACTTACTCCACAGTCAAAGTGTGGTTCTTGAAATGGCTTGCCAAAAATTTCTTCAGACATGCTTTTAGTCGAAGCTGTTAATGAAGGAAAAATCCATTTTTTCCATAATTACAATTTGCCAATGGAAGAAATTTCATTCGGAAATGATTGCAATGAGATTCTTAAGAAACTGTCTGAAAATACTGATGAAAATAATCCATGACATTTTGACCAAAGATTTTTACAAAAAAATGTCCGTTTTCACTGGGGAAGAGGCTGTTTTTCAAAACGACCGAGATACAAATTTTAGTAATGTTTTGTACTTCGCCGAAAAATTTGGAGGCTTCGACTTGGTTCGTTTGAGAAATGAATGGCAGTTCTTACATACGAAATTCGGTGCACAAAAAGAATTAGATATGTACCCTTTTGATCACGTGTGGAAAACCATTCTTTCCAGCAAAGATAAAGAGGGTCGACTCATTTTTTTGGAGCTTACAAAATTATTGGGGTACATTAGGTCTTTTCTGCATTCCAATGCTCCTGCGGAAAGAGTGTTTTCTACTGTGACCGATTTGCTATTGAACAAGTCCCGTTGTTTTTTGTCAGAAAATAGTGTTAGTTACATCACGGCAATCAGAGTAGCTTTAATTAATCGTAAGGAAATGGGTCAAAGCATCGAAATCACCGACGAACACTTGTCGCAAATGTCAACGAAAATTTTGTACAAAACTCCTAAGAGAAATGAAAAGAGAGGATAAATAACATTGTTCCCCGCGAGTGACAATGAATTGTCCGAGTAGTTTGTATATAGTATTTGTATATAGTCTTTAAGTTTTGGAATTTTTTATAAGTTTGACTAAAAAAACTTGCGGCAGGTTGCGGTACCACATGCACATGGTATCTTATATGTTGATCATCATATAGAATTTTACTTATTTAATTTAGTACAGATTGTTCGGTATTGTAATAAGTTGTTGTATTTTCTATAAAAAAAGAAAATAATTCCTTACATCTCAATGTAATCTTGTAGCAATACATAATTTTCTACAAAAATATATTAAAAATTATGAAATCATAAACCTTTATTTTTAAATTGTCTTATTTTATCGTAGAAAAATGTAGCTATTAATACTTGTGTGTAGAAAGTTTCATAGTTATTCCTAAGAATAACTATGAAAAATTAGATATAGTTTTTAGCAGCCGTAGATACTCGTAAAATTTCATACAAAAGTGTAATTATTCATGAATATTTGTATAAATTCGTATAATTTTTACTAACAACTATGAAAAATTAAGATTGTATTTTTTTGTAGATTATTGTCATAAGTTTTCTTCGTAAATCTTTATTTTTCATATGAAATCATAAAACTTCATCATTATTATTTACAAATTTTTATTTTTCATAAAAATTTTTATTTTTCTAAGGAAACTTATTAAATAAATTAAAAATTGTTTACAATCATATCTATAAAAATGACGTTTTTGAATCTTTAGATTGATCCAAAACTGTTTAAATGATTTCCATAGAGTTCTTGATACTTTTGCGGAATTCAAATAACGAATACATCTTCATCGTCGGCCTAACTTGATTTGCGATTGCGATTGCAAACCGCAAGATAGATTTAAAACAAGTACTTTTTCATTCACTGCTAGCTTATTAGTCGACTAAATTGACTAATTGTGAAAGAATTAGGAAAACTGCTATGATTGTGTCAGAATTCGGAGAATTCTTGAGAATTTGGAGGTATTTAAATTATTTAAAACTGTTAAAATTCCAAATAATCCAATGGATCCAAACGAGTTCAATGTAATTGAAAAAAGTTTTATGAATTTCCACAGAACTTTAGAGAATTCTGCGAAATGCTAATAATTTAGGAAGATTCTACAGAATTCAAACTACGTATGCATTTTAAGTAAGGTAATTAACTCGTCGAGCAATTCATTCTAATTTGATTGATACGGAAAGGATGTTGTTTATTTTCGAATCTCGTTTAAGTGTGAAAGTTGCACCAAACATTCAAAGCCTCCTACAAAAATAAACGTAGGGGAATTATACGATCCGAACTTGTATTCTCACACACTCTCAGCGATGGCACATGGACTGTCGGCTATCTAAAGCATTGTTCTGATTGGTTAATCTTTAATTGCTAATTACTCGTTAATTATGCATTTAATTAAATTTTTTTATTGATCATTTTCTATTCAGTTTTTCACAAGGAATAAAAAATATAAATATGTATTTTAAATACTGGGTATTAAATACCCTGTATACAGAGTGTATGTAACTGTTGACTTTACCTGAAAATTTAATTGTTTTATAAGAAATGGTTTACGACTGGAAGATTTTTAAAAATCCTTAATTTCTTCTACTCCATATTTTTAAACACTTGTAACTTAAAAAGTTTGCATATCATTTCGAAATAAAAAAATAAACGTCTTTTTTTTGTATCTAGAACATAAAAAAAATATTCGAGATTTTATTTTTCAGTTGTAAATATGATATGGAATCACCCATATATATAATTTTAAAGATATGCCTAAATATTTTAAGTGAAATTCAAAATGAAAAGGACCACAGCAAGTGGAACACACGATGCTTTCTGAAGGATCGATATAAGTGGGTGGTAGAGGAGAAAAGTAGTTGGTAGCAGGATCGGCTCATGATTCTGTACAAGGGGAAAATTGAAGTTAGAGGTATTATTAGTTCTTCTAGAAGGGAAGACGAAATAACAAATGTGGTGACAACACTTTTGTATTTGTTAGTTAATATAGTCGTACACTCTGAACTATTTGAAAACCTTCCGCCCATTCCGTATTGTGTTTCTGTTTTATATTATGAGACAAATACATGATCTGTGAAATGAGTAGATATATAGTGTGATCGACTGCAATTTGGATATGGGTTTCATTTGGATTATTACCTAGATGAATTGTAGTACTTATATCAGGAAAATTTTAGGTAAACAGTTTTTAGTAATCATGTGATTGTGATGACATTGTTTAAAATGTGGTGGAATAAATTTAACTGTGAAGTGGAAGTTTTAAATCTATTGTCAAATTCTTAGCGACAAAGTAAGTTCCATCTTCACTGCCTGTTATGTATTTCTGGAAAAATATACGAGTAAGTTAATAAGTGCATTAAATAACAGAAATCGTTGTAAATACTAAAAGCTTATTCATTTAAAATAATTCAGCAAAATGAACGTTGAAAACACCTAGAATTCAAAAATGAAAAATTCAAGAAATAACTTGTATTAGATTTATATTTTAAATGAAAAAGTTTTAACGTGTTCTACAAAGAAACTATCGCTAATCCTTATAAAGCTTCCGTTATATATGCATAATAATAAAGTTTAACGAATTGATAAATACTAAATACATTATGAGAAATTAAATACATACACTGAAAAAAAGCCAAGCAATATTTGCTTGCAACTGTCAGGTAGGAATAGCCTTACTGCATACAATAAGCATTAGGGCAGTTTCTGCTTGACTATTGTTGTTTTTACCGTACGCACGTTTATGACGCATCATATGTTTGATATGTTAAATGTGACATCGCGCTTTTATGTTTTGTGTTTTCGTTGAATTTCGTTAAGAATGTTTTCGTTTTCGTTAAGAATGTTAAAAAAGTGATTAGAAATTCGTGCTATGGACGAATTTTTCAGAAGCTCTTTAGAAACGAGAAATCTACAAGCCGTTATTGATAGATTTGAAAGCCCGTGCTTTCTGACGAGGCCCTGGTCGGCATTTCTATTTTCTATAAAAATATTTTAATATTATTTGGCATTTATGGGGCAATGATACAAAATTTTTCACACTTGATTATTTATGTAAAAATAAAAGATGGTTATATTTACATGTTGGAAAATTTAATAATTTGTATATTTTTGACAAATACGGAAGAATATGTTTCTAGGAATTTTAAACAGGTTTTCATGAAAATTATATTATTAAACTACATTTTATGATTATAATATTTTCATAATTTTTAATAACTAGAGATTTAAAGGGATTTTAAAAAATTACAAGAGTTTTTAGTAATTTCAATAAATTCCAAGAGGTTTAACAAATTTTAAAAAATAATAAAACATTTTTTATTGCCAAATTACTTCAAAATTTTGAAACTTTTTTGAATGTTTTGAAATTCCTTAAAGTCACCTGAAATCTTTAGCAATCCTTTGGAATGTTTTAATAACTCTAAAATTTCTTGAAAGTTCTTTAATTTTTTCATATACTTTTAAAATCCATTGACATTTTTGAACTTCATTAAAAATCTATTAAATTATTTAAAAATATTTTTAAATAATTGAAAGTCCTCAAAGTATCGTGATATTTTTTCGGAATTCCTTAAAAACTTTTTAAAATCACTTGAAATCTATCTAAATCGCTTTAAACTCCCCATAAAGCCACTTAAAATCTCTTAAAATCCTTTAGGAAATCATGATTATAAAATCATGAAAATGTAAAATCTCTTTAAATATCTTTAAATTCCCTAGAATCACTTAAGATTTCTTGAAACCCTCTTAAATTCATTAAAATCATTTGAAATCTCTTAGAATTCACTAAAATCTCTTAAAGTCCTTTACGATATCTTATAATTTTTTAAATCTTATGAAAGCTCTGGAAAATCCTTACATTCTTTGAAAATCCTTTTAAATTCCCTAGAATCCCTTAAAATTTCTTAGAATCTCTTTAAATTCCTTAAAATCATTTGAAATCTTTTTAAAATCGTTTAAAATTCTTTAATATCATTAAAAATCCCTTCAAATACTTAAAAAAAAATTTTAATACCCTAAAATATTGAAACTCTCGTGAACTATTTTGAAATTCTTTAAAAATTTCTTAAAATCACTTATTGTTTCTATATAATTAATACCCCTTTTCTGTACAACAGAACTTTTGTTTTTGTAGAAAATTAAATTATTTAATAATCACATATTGTGAATAATGATTCCACAGAATAGTTTTTTAATCCTAATGAGGTATTGTCCAGTTTTTCCTAGGTGGGGTATTTACTAGGGCCTTTTTTGGGTAAACCGGCAAGATCCTGGCCAGATTTTCCTAAGTAGAGCAATATTCTGCCAAAGCGTTCAAGCCTTGTGTGGGCCTTGCCAGTTAACCTTACTTGAGCCAAATCAGAAGTAGGGATAACTAACCAGGACCTTGTTAGAACCCCATCAAAATTTCTGAGCGGGAGTACATAAGTAAACCCTACAGTCAAGCAATAGCTGCCGAACTGTCCAGCAAATGCTGCTTGACTTTCTTTTCAGTGTACATAATTAAATTTAGTAAGTTCACTTTACGTGGAACATAAATTTAATCTAAAAGTACTGATACTACAAATATATTCAGTGAGCCCATGGTCTGTTTGTCATACACTTCTGTCGATGACGCTGCTGACATGTGATTTTTTAACAACAATTTTTTTGGTTATTTTATTTTGACAAATATAGGTACAAGTAAACAGAAATGAAGGGTGGCATGTCATAAGAGATTAACCCACATTTATCAAATTTTTCAGGAGAAATAAAAAACGTTCTGTAAAATCTAATATACAATTTAAGGAAAAAAAGGCCACTCCGGGGATATTTTAGAGCTGAAAAAAGACCAAAAAAATGGACTAGAAAAAGTCAACCAGTTCCGAGAAATTACAGGAGATAGAAAGATGAACACGCATTTTTTTTTAATTTGGATATTGATTAAAAATTTACTTTTTGTATAAATAAAAAATGGAGAAGTAGTTTTGTAGATTTTTAGTTTCTGAAAAGATGGTAAAAAAATTTAATTGAAAAAAGTCACCACGTTTCAAAAAAATAATAAAAAATAATAATAATAAAAACTAACATATTTTCAAAGAAAATTTAGCCAATTGAAAATTCTTCTTATTTCTCATCTACACATTTTTACAAAAAAACCGAAGACATTGAAATTCGCTACGTATGGAATATATAGCGCACTAGAGTCTAGGAGTTGCATTTCTTGCTCATAATATGTTTTTCACGACCTAATGAGAGAATGTATTATATTTGTATAAAATTTGACCACTTTCTCTCTCTTATCCTTCCCCGCTCTCTCTAAAAATAACTAGAATTGGTCCTATAAAAGATATAAAAAAATATCTGTTAAACATTTTTTATAAGTCCAATAGGAAATCATTAAGATAATTCTTTTAATCGTCTTTTTAATGATTTATTTCTATTGATTACACTTTGAACAGAGCATTTTAAATCTACAATAACTTTTTTCCTTTTGAATCTAAAACTTTCTGTCTTTCTGCATCCTTCGTCTTTGTTTCTCAATAATTTCATATCCTCCACTTATCCACGGCAATCTTTTTTTATTCAGCGCCTATTCACACAAATCTTTTTCTATGATCCCTTTTGCAATCTACTGCCGAACCTATCTCTTTCAGTTTCAACTTTCCTATTCATATCTATCCTCTGTCTAATCATTTGAATCTTTACGTATCTCTTTTACACGCTTATCCTTTTCAATATCTACTCATCTATCCATATCTATCATTGTATAATCATTTTCTATCTCTCTCTTTAAGTATACTACAAGTCTATTCATTCCAAACTTTAACATTCTACCAAACTCTATTCTTAAGGATAGAGATTAGCTTAGACCCTTTCGATACCTTTATATCCACATCTTTATATATCTTCATATATCCTTCTCTATTTCTCTTGAAGTATACTATCAAGTCTCTACATTTCATTCTTTATCTTTTTATCTAGCGTTTGATGGTTGTAAAGTGTACATTTGACTTCGTTCTTTACGATGTCCAATCCAATCCTTGCCTTGCTGGAAATAAAGAGATATAAATCCTATCCCTTTCCGTCTCTTTCTATTCCTAAGATAGAAAGGGATAAAGATTGATTATCCACTTCTAGCTTTCGCCTATACTCGCCTATCTCTTTCTATCTCCATATTAATCCACATCCACGCCTATCTTTTTGAATTTCCTCTTTTATATTCCTTTTTATCTCTTGCTTATCCACACCCACTCCTATCTCTTTCAATCCACACTTCTCTACCTCTTTCAATCTTTTTTTTATCTCCTTCAATCCCCCTTCTCTATTCCTTCCTATCTCCCGCCTATTCTTGTCTATCCCTTTCTATTTCCTTATCAAACTCAATTCGTTCCTATCTCTTTCAATCCCTACTTCTCTATTCCTTTCTATCTCATGTCTATTCTCGTCTATACCTTTCTATCTTCTTGTCAATCAAAATTCGCTCCTATCTCTTTTAATCCCCACTTTTCTATCCCTTTCAAACTCTCGCCAATTCCCATCTATCTCTTTATATCTCCATCTAAATCTACATTGACTCCTATTTTCTTCAATCCCTTAATTTCTATCCTAACCTAATTCTAAAACTATCTGTTTCAATGTCTTGTTCTCAGTCTCAGCTTAGCTCTTTTCTAGTCAAATCCACCCTTGTCTATTTCATTTCAATTCAAATATTTCATTAAAAAAAAGTACACATTATTTGCAATTATTTGAGGGTATACGGGAGCAAGGTAATAATTTTTCAATTATAACAATTAGTTTGTCAGATTATAAAAAGATTTGCCTCTAAAACGAGAGCAAGAAATTTTTAAAAAGTTCAATATTTCAAAAATTATTATTATTTTTATAAAACGTTGATATTTGACGTTTTTTTCAATAACTTCCTTAAAAATAGACAAACCGATTATTGGGTTAATCTTAAGCACCATCTTGATAGTTTTTAACTTACGTAAAAGAAAAAATGTAATATTTTGTTGCGTACCAGTCCTCTCAAAATATTTAATTCTATTTATTTTATTATAAATTACACAGGCACACAAAAAAAAGTGGTGCGTACCAAGAACGAGACATATATATTCTTATTATGTGTTTTGACGCGCTAAATCCGAATTCGGGGTCCGATTGGTTCCAGCACGTCAAGTTTAAGGGCATTAGAAGGTCAAATCTAGCATTTCTATGGTTTTGAGGGCCGCTGAATCTGAATCTGGAATCCGTTTGATTCCATCATGTCTACATCAAGGTCAATTCAAGGTCAAATTTGCATAATATGAAAAAAGTGAATTTTTCAATGCAGATTCTGAAAGAACGGAAAATTTTACGTTCAGATGTGATATCCGCCGTTTTTTTGAAGATGATCATCAAGGACATTTCAAGGTCAAGACAGGCACACAAAAAAACAGTGGTCTGTACCAAGAACGCGACCTATATATTCTTATGTATTTTGACGCGCTGATTCCGAATCCGGGGTTCGATTGGCTCCAGCACGTCAAGTTTAAGGGCATTTGAAGGTCAAATTGGAAAAAAAATCGATTGAAAGAAGGTGACCAGCATTTCTATGGTTTTGAGGGCCGCTAAATCCGAATCTGCAATTCGTTTGATTCCATCATGTCTGGATCAAGGTCTCGTTCTTGGTACAGATCACTGTTTTTTTGTGTCTGTCTTGACCTTGAAATATCCTTGAGGATCATCTTCAGAAAAATAGCGGATATCATATCTGAACGTAACATTTTCCGTTTTTTCAGAATCTGCAGACAAAAATTCATTTTTTTTCACATTATGTAAATTTGACCTTGAATTGACCTTGATCCAGATATGATAAAATCAAACGGATTCCAGATTCAGATTCAGCGGCCCTCAAAACCATAGAAATGCTAGTCACCTTCTTTCAACCGATTTTTTGCCGATTTGACCTTCTAATTACCTTAAACTTGACGTGCTGGAACCAATCGGATCCCGGATTTGGATTTAGCTCGTCAAAACACATAAGAATATATAGGTCTTGCATATAAGAGTGCAAGATAACAATGAGTGTATCGCTTACCCCTATAATCCTGATATGGTATTATCAATTTGTTTCCATCAAGACCTCATAGGTCAATCAAAGGTTATTTACGTTGTTATATATAAAGTTTACACGGTATTGAAAATTTATGAAAATATGGTTGTGTGAGACCACAATGATACGTTTTTGGGATCTCTGAATCCGAATTCGAGGTCCACTTGACCCTATCGAATCACTATCAAGGTCAATTCAAGGTAAAAACAGGTAAATATGGTGAAAAA
Source organism: Synergus itoensis (assembly GCA_904066005.1). NCBI lineage: Eukaryota > Metazoa > Arthropoda > Insecta > Hymenoptera > Cynipidae > Synergus > Synergus itoensis. The sequence goes on along the minus strand of CAJFCP010000515.1, from coordinate 160 downwards.
TTGATTTTTGACTACAGATTCGGAAATAGCAGGAAATTTTACGTCCAGATATGGTATTATCAATTTGTTTCCATCAAGACCTCATAGGTCAATCAGAGGTTATTTACGTTGTTATATATAAAGTTTAAACGGTATTGAAAATTTAAGAAAATATGGTTGT
>CAJFCP010000514.1:70810-81116 GCA_904066005.1 Synergus itoensis | reverse complement strand
CTAATGTGTGCAATTATAATAAAAATAAACATTTGTAATATAAATCATAAAGCAAATTCTATGATTCTACCTTATCCCGCGTAGGTATCCTTACAATGCTAAATGTAGTAGCGCCCCTCTATAAATCGGAATATTTTTTTTGTACTAGAAGTGGTACGACCTTGAAAATTCCCGAACTCGACTGTAAAATATCCAGTCTTCCACTGTATTTTTCCTGTACTTTTCAAGAATTCTTCCCGAATTATATTTAATTCTTCTAGAATATGTTCAAGAATATTTACAGCATTTTTATTCATCTTGTTCCGATATGTGCTAAAGTTCGAACCGGTATTTTCCTGGACTTATGCGAAAGCGGTCTTTCTGAAAAATACTTCAGATATACATCTGTCTAACAAATTTAATCATCTTGCTTTCAAAAATGGAAGATGAAAAATTTCATTTGGCGAATATTTTCTACCTTTGTAGTATACTTACGAAATGTCTTTCATAAAAAGCATCAAATTCTTTCGTTGAAGTATGAAAGAGGATGCATCTTCATGCTGTGCAAGTGCGCATTCCTAGGACTTAGATGCTACTTAATATACGAAGTAGATATTTTCAGAGTAGTGTCGGGATTCTATATTGCTTCTTCTGATGAAAAATTTTCTTGGCGAAGCAATTCGATATTTTCAAAATTTAATATTCGAGGGATCTTAAAACCCAAGAGGGTCGGATGTTACATATTCAGTAGAAAAGATGTCTTTTCTTGAACCTCTTTGAATTAGTAAAATTGTAATTATTAGAGATTTGTAGAGGCTCTACGCGGAAAAAATTATTCTGTTAAAAAGTGTATCTTGGATACAAGACATACTTAATATTTAGAAACCTCCATTTTCAAGAAAATAAGAAATACTGAAAACTGAAAACGCAAAGGCACGGTTCAAGATTTTAACAAACAGTCACTGAAAAATCAAAAACAGAGTTCTTAACTTTAATAGACAGTCATTGAAAATGAAATGTTGATTGTTCAAGGAAAAAAATATTTTTATTATTATTGTACATTATGAATATTTTGTGCTTATTAACCCGATTAGTTTATTGCTTTTTTTGGAACTTTATTTGTTTATGATGTGTTTCAGACCCAAGGAATTTTAAAACGCTCAATTACTGATAAAACAATCTGGTGAAATTTTTATACACTCTTGAACACTTCTCCTTCAAGGGCACATCATAAAGATTGCAAAAAATGTAAAAAAAATATTTTATTATATTTTCAGTGATAAAAACACCTACCTCCTGAAAATACAGACAATTACTAAAAAAAGCATGGGCCTGGATTATCTGGAATAACCCACGATAAACAAATCGCGTTATTAACACAATTTGAAAAATGATTACTCATACATATAATAATAATCGATCATTTAAACGCTTTAAAAATTGCACTCGCCGAGGATTCGAACCCGACATTACATTAGTTTTTGGGATTGGTCCAACCTTGACTACATTTTTTTTGGATATTCTTGTTTTTCTTTCAGTCGAAGTAATTTCTTTCTAGGTTAAAAAATTTGTAATATTTATAATCCAACTTTTGTGCTTTATTGAAATACCTACTGGAATTATTTTTAAAACAAAAGATATTGGACAAGAGTCAAAACTATGTCCAACCTTGACGATATTCCCCTACCTAACCTTATATATCTACTGAAACACATAATACTACAACGAAACGCTTGGATGGCCGGCGCACGCAAGACTTTGCTGGTCAAGCTTTTTCAGATATTTTGTGAAGTTTTGTTATTTTTAATTTTACTATTGATATTTTATAAATTAAAGTATAATTATTCTCCATTAATTTTAATCAAACTTTTATTTCTCAGATAATTTCTTTTTCAATTTAAATTTCTTTTAGTTTAAAATTTTGATTCTGAAATATTTTGACTTTATTTGATGTGAAACAATAAACAAGCGTCAAATGAGGAGTAACAATCTAGCAGAAAACTGTTTCATGCGCAGAACTATAAAACATGTTCACACCGTATCTCGAGTTTTCATTGTCGGTTCATTAATTTTTAAGAGTCCGGATTTATAAAAAGTCAGTTGCTACCTATACGTATGTGCGAATTGTTCGTCGGCCCAAAGTCGGCCCGACTTTGTAAAACTTGGCCCAGTCTTGTTAGCCGAAGATCGGCCCAACTAGCGAAATGATCACGCTGGGCCGAGGTTTTTGTCGAGCATCGGCCGAGATGGAGACCCAAGATTGGTCCAGTGTATTAAAGAAGATCGGTGAAGCCTTGGGCTACAATGCAGGGTCAACTTTGCTTTTCAAAGAGGGATCGACAGTGTATAAAAGCCATGGACCAACCTTGTTACCCATAATCTGTCCAGCTGGCGAAATGATCACGCTGGGCCGAGGTTTTTACCGACCATCGGCCCAAGATGGAGAGCCAATATTGGGCCATTGTTTTAAAAAAGATTAGTGTAGTCTTGGGCTACCCCGAATCATACACGAATCTTAAATTGAACTGCCGGATCGTAGAAAGACATAAAATTTTTTAGTCCGAGGGCAATGACTTCTCACTGTTCAATTATCTCGAGATAATTTAATCAAAAAACACATATACGTTAACAGTAAATCCAATAAATTAAATATTGAATCCAGTAGAGAATTTTATTGATTGAACAAAAATTTTTTTTGGATAAAAAACCTGCTCAACAAAATTCTTTGGTTGTTTAAACAAAATTTTTGTTGTGTAGGTAAAAATTTTCAACAAAATTATTTGGTTGACCCAATAAAACAATTTGTTGACAAAATTATAAAACAAAAATTTGGTTCAACAAAATTATTTTGTTCCCATTATTACGAAATTTGTTTTCTTATTGAAAGATTAACAAAAGTATTGCAGGGCCAAGACATATAGGGATATTTGCGTAATATTTCAACTTACTTTGCATAATCATTCAAAAACGATTTATTATATTTATTCATTTTAAATTAAAATTAATTTTGCTGTTAATTTCTTATTAAGCGTTGAAAAATTATTTATTGAATGCATGAAGATACATACAAAACTGTTTTGGTTTTTTCATTCGTCAACAAATCCTATAACTCTTATGCAACTAAAAATGAAAATTGCTGTTTGTTGTTGAATGAAGATGCAAAATGTTATTAAAATAGGGTACAAAATGAACAAAATAACAAATCTTTTGAGTAAGGATATTCCTCCAACATTAAAATCATAATTATATAGATTAACTGGTAAAAGTATATTGCCTTTGAAAATAATCAAAAATAATCTATTATTCTTTAGTAATGATACATTATTTTACTATAAATTGCAAATTTATAGTAAAAAGAAACAAATGAAAATCTGGTGATAATTATAAATTTGATACGCTTCTTTTTTCACGTATAATAGATTAAGACTAATTGAATTGAATTGAACCAACCATAACTGGTTTTGTCATTTTAAATCAAATTGCCAGAGTTCATCAGACCATCGGTCTTACATTAGATCAAAGTTGGGCCGATTGTCGGGTGCAGTAGGGCTGCTAGTTTTGGCCAGTATTGCACCGATCATCGGGCCAACCTTCGAACGGAGTTGGTCCGACAGTCGAGTATTCTTCGGCTACCAGTGTCGTTAGCCAATGTTGGTCTGACAGTGGTTGTTCGAAATCCCCAAAGATGATCCAACTTTGGTTACTAAAATTTGGCTGGCAAAGTAGGGCCGACCGTGGATCGACAATAAATGTCTGGTTGCCGACCTAAATTCGCACATCAGTATCCACTATAAACTTTATATATATTTTCATAGACTTTACACTATTAGACATTTTTTTCAGTGAATCTGTTCTTAAAAATTAATGAACTTTTTCCTGATATCTAATGAAATACATTAAAATATTATAACACTTTTTTCTGCGTCCGAAAGTCAGTGAATAATGTCTTAAGGGGTTAGACCAGGCGCGTAGGCAGAAACATTTTTCGGGAGGGGTTTACAAATATTTCGGGGGAGGGATTTCATCAATGTGTCAGCAAATATATATACACCCACGACACTTTTCTGACATTTCGGTGGGGGTCACCCTCAACCCCCCCTAGCTACGCGCCTCGGTTAGAACACTGTAGAATTTTCAAAAAATCAATTTTTTTTCTGCTTAAAAGCTGTGTTAGAGTCTTGAAAATAATATACCGAAAGATGGAGGGTGGAAAAAATGTCTAAATGGCCCAATTTTTAATTCTATCGCAATGAATCTCAGGTATACATACATACATACAAACATACATACATACATACATACATACATACATACATACATACATATATATACATATATACGTCTCTTACTATTGTTCTATAAAATTGAAAAAATGGTTTCCGGCCGTGGACCCCGTAAAAAAAAGGCGTCGACAAAGAAATGCTGCGAAGCCGCTAATTTGTTATGGGCGACCTTGCAAAAAATGTTTTTTGTACTTCATTACTAGTACTATAAATCAAAATATACTATTTACAGAATTTCGATTCATCTCCTTATTGCGCCAAAAAAATTCTTGAAATATGCTTATTTTTTCGTGCTCTAGATAGGGGCCCCACCCCTTCAATTCTAATTGTAAGGGAATAATTTTTCCGTGTATTGCTATCAAAAGTGCAACATTCCACTTGTGAAAGATTTACCAAACGATAAAAAGGAATACACTAACATTATTCGATGTAGAGGATTGGAATGTAACCTGAAAGTGTCCCGTGTCAGGATGCATTCTTTCTAGTGCTGGATTTTATAACGAGTGGAGGTCGTGAGATCTGTAAATCTAACCTAGTCGACCGAGTCACGCGCCAGGGGGGATCCTTCCTCTGCCTTCGTCAATCGCCTGTATTCTCCTCACTCTTTCTCTCTTTCCATCACTTCGTTTTCATCCCCGGTGAGATCCTTGAAATTGCTGCACGGGGATGTCACCCTTCTTTTTTTTATCCCGTTACTTTTCTTGTACTTGTTGCTTTGTGCTACCCCTCAACACTGTACTTGGATCTCCACTTTTATAGCGTGGGTTTTCTCTTTCGACATCAAGCATTGACACATGAGGGTTAGGCAATTTGAGGGAAAGCGAATTTTCGTGCTTTCTATACCCTAACATAAGGATGTGGCATTACCGGGAAGAATTTCGTATCAAAAAGTCAAGTGAGTTCATGTGATCTTAAAGGGATGTTATATCAAATATTTTCTCCATGACAAAATTGACGAAAAGCTTCCATCGAGTGGAAGTTTCTAATATTACAAGTTTTTATACCTCTTCAAAAATATGTAGGCCGAATTCATTTCAAATCATGCAAACTCGAAACCAGATGTCGTCAACCTTTTTAAAAAAATGTATCCTTTAAATGACAATCGTGTACACCGTTCCATGCAGCTATGGTACATTTAGTTTGGAAAATTACCACAAATAAATATTACACTTATATATGAAAATGAAATTTTTCAAAATTAAAAATAATCATAATTTCCATAATATTCAATAAAATGCATTAATTCTACAGCTCAATCGATTCTTCTTGACGTAAGGAATCTTTCTTTCCTTTACTATTATCTTGAATTATGATTAATTGAGAAGTTATAGTCGAAAAATCAATTTTACACAAATTTTAAATGTAGGTACATACAAATTTTTAAATTCAATATTTTGAAAAATCCTTTGGCACGTTTTGAGATACAAAATTATATTATATTGGTTGTTCAAATAAGCCTTATAAATTTCATCAATTTATCTACAACTGTATTCAAGTTAAAGTGGCGACAAAAAACGGCAATAGCCATTACACCCCGACAATTGATTAGATTGTTGTATTAGACATTTATCAACTGAGGAAAGTTTAATTAAACCATTTTTAAAATACTGGAATATGTAACAAGTACAAAAAGCTTCTTCTATGTGAGGAAGCAAAAAGAGATAGAAATAGATTGGTGTGGATAGGCAAGAATACATTTGGATTCACTTTGCTTCCTCATAGAGGAAGTTTTGTAGTCGTTGCATAGTTTAATTAAATTTATTGATAAAAAGAAATAGTTTCATCGGAAAATAGCTTAAAGCTATAATACTAAAATTTTTCTTCTTCTAAACAAGGTTTTATTAATTATTTACTCAAATACTATTGTTTAATAAATATTTTTATAAGTAGAGTAGAGTGGGGCGAGAACGCCACGGGACGAAAAAGCCATTCGGTTATCATTAAGTTGTTCAGCAACTTCGCAATGTACTTCATGAGATTGCTACTAAAGCGTGCACAGATTGTAATATGAGTGATTATACATATAATAATTATCCATCTTCACAGATACTGTTAACAGTCATTTATGAAACAGGTCCTTTTCACAATAAATTTCCTCCTCTTTTATTTGTTTTTAGTCGCTTCAGATTTTGGTTAAAAAGCTTCTCGAGAATATTTTTCGAATCAAAATAGTGTTCTGAACGAGAAATGTGCGTTCATTTTCCTTGAAATGCACTTAACTCAGAATGGTTTAGCAAAATATATTGTAATAGTTCAACAATACTGATTCCGATTAAAAATCGTTCAATGTCAAATTACGAATTTTTGTAATAAGCATTTGATTTTCTTGTTAAAATAGATGGCTTTTTCCACGATTTTCAATCTCGGAATAAAGGTGGCTTTTTTGTCTCACCTGGTGGGTCGAAAAAGCCATTTTGAATTTTTTTTCTTACAGGCTATAATTCTAATACTAAGCTTTGTAGACAAATAGTTTCTAGATGAAAGTTTTAGTCAAAAACTTTAAGTTTACAACAGCATCTCGTTTATCTAGTAATGTTTTCATTTGCGAGTTTTACAGGGTTCAATAGACAAAAATGGCCATTTCGCCCCACTCTACTCAATTATTTCACTTACATTAATTTCTAAGGTTTACATAACTTTCTTTAATGTGCTACTACAGTTTGTTCAACAAGAACGTGTGGTCTGTATTTTTAAAACTAAGAGATATTTGAACGTTTTTTTTTTAAATTAAAGTACTTTCAAAGTACTAATACGCAATCACTTAGTAAATGGTCCAGTCTCCATCGTTGTCCAGAATGGCCTGGCACCTTCTTGGCATACTTTCAACTAATTTTTCGGCATAGTTCGTTGGTAAATCTAGCCATAACTTTTTAATTCTTTGTGACAGCTGTTTTAGGGTGAAGACACGTTTTCCGGCAAGCTTCCTCTTCAAGGTACTCCAGACGTTTTCGATTGGATTTGCATCTGGGGACTGTGATGGCCAGTCCAAGGTCGTGATGTCATTTTCCTCTTTCCAAGCGCTGCAGAGACGGCTTCGATGTTTTGGGTCGTTATCCTCTTGCAAGATCTAATCGGTGTTATCGGCTCCAAACATCTTCTTAGCAGACCTTAGAAGACCACGTTGGTATATCTGCAACATTTTCAGAGCGTTGAGGTTCTCGGTGAAGAGCTCCAAATATCCAAAACCGCGCTCATAGAAGCATCCCCAAACATGGACCTTCACTGGGTGTTTAATGGTCCGCTGGAGAAATCTACTGCCAGCCGTAGACCAGGCATACTTAATGGGAACCCATGCCCAGAACGACGCTTCGTCAGAAAAAATAACGTTCGACCAGTCCCGGTCGAGATTTTCAGCAGCTCATGCCTTCCGTTTTTCGATATGGGTTTCTGAGAGTAGGGGTTTTTGCCTCGTGCTACGGTACTGCATCTTCGATTCGGTCAATCGCTGTCGTATATGGTGTTGATACTAATGTGTACTCCCTTTTTGGCTAGTATAGCTTTGGCATCTCGCAAACCGGGAGTGGGGGTACGCTTGAATAGCTGCAGGATCGCTTTGTCCTCCTTGCTGGTTGTTACTCCAGATTTGCCTCTTTCAGGAAGATCGTCGACAGTTCCGCTGACTTTATACCGCTCAACCCACTTCATAATGAACGACTGTGACTTTTTTAAGTATTTAGCAGCCGCTGCGACGGACATTTTTGGTCCTTTTGGATGGGAACACAAGAAGACGGCTTCAAAACGTTTAGCATAAACAGAACTCATTTTCGTTCGCGTGCGTTCTCTCGGAAGGTTCGAGCGATACTGAAGCGGTATCATAAACGCGTATTAGTCCTTTAAACGTACTTTAATTTAAAAAGAAAAACGTTCAAAAATCTCCAATAGTTTTAAAAATACAGACCACACGCTCTTGTTGAACAGACTCTATATACATAATTACTATATTTGAATTAAAAATTTGCTTTGAAAAACGCCCGCATTCTGCCGATTTCCGATTTCGATTTGTCTATACCATGATCAAAAAGATGACACGCTTTGTCTCAAGTCTCCCTTAAGAATCTTTAATTTAAACTTGTCGAGTTTGCATGATTCGAAATGAATTCGGCATGTTTGTTAATGTTTATTAACGTTTTTTCGCAATTGAATTTAAAATTAAAAAATCCTCAATAAAACTATATAAATTTGAATTTATATTGATAATACAACTTTTGCTGGGAGAGAAAACTACCCTGTTGATTAAACCTATTACAGAAGAAGAATTATGGTAGTTCCTCATATATTCGATCAGATTTAATTCTCTCCTTTTACTACCGTTTTCCATTAACAAATCGCGAATCTAATTCATCTCGTTTCCTACAGTCGATTTCACTCGTGCACTTTTAAAGATTATCGTCTATGGATAGAAATGACCCGTTAGCAAAGTTTTCATGAGGTCTAGGAACGTAGGGATGGGAAAAATTTGAAATGAAAGAATCCGGAAGATGAAGGATGGCGCTGATAGCACGATGAGTAGAGATAAGTGGGAGGGAATCGAAGGGATGTGGTAAAAGAGCGCGAGGTCGTGAAGAAAGAAGAAATCGAATTACGCTCTTTTTTCTCGAACTATCTCATATTAAATACCATTTTCTCGAGCGGTATTTGTTATTTGTTAAATCTCATAAAGTTTGTCTTGGCTGCGGTAGATGTTGTCAGAAATCGCAAAATGTTTAATAAAAGTCGAAATAAAGAGAATAATCCGCAAAAAATTGACATTGCGTTGTTTTTTTTTAAACATCTTCTTCTATTCTTTATATCATTTCATCTATGAGCGACATGACAGTGAATTTTCTTCGACATCGCAGCGTATCTATTAATACTTGGGAAAAACCTAAAGAAAGTTTTAATTAAATCGGATCTAAAAGTTTCTTCCCTTTCTTACCACGTCGAAAACTGCGGATCAAGTCGTCGTAAATATCATGTTCAGTGTAGAAAATTTAGAGCAACTTTTGTAAATACTTTAAGACTCGAATTTTTATTAGGAAAAATAAAGAAAATTGTTTTCCTCTGTTGTAATTGGTGATTTATTTACACTGAATTACCGAACTTTACTCTAAAAAAGAATACTTCGTGAATAAGTTAATGATTCCGTAGGTTGAAATATATATTCTGCATTCAAAAAGGATTCGATTTGCAAAAGTGATTTATTCTTCCGTTTATTTTGAAGTCAATAAAGAATAAAGAGTCAATTTTAAACTCATATAGAGATAAAATTTATATTCCTCTCTCTGTATTTTCATTCCGAAGAATGGAATAAACTGTATTCAAAACCTTTTAATTGAATTTCGGTGTCGAATACTCCAAGGGCCCTCTATTATTGACAACTCGTATTTCATTACATCAGAATAAATAATAGTGATTTTTTAACTCATTACGAACTGTCATCATAAACATTCAAATGTAAATTTACTGATTTATTTTGAATTATTTATTCATTTTTAAGAAAATTATTGGAGAGTATTATAGAATTTTATTTTATTTACGTCATTCTTTCAAGTTTAATTAAAAAATCTAGTTTTAAATATATTTCCGATTGTTTATTCTAATATCATTTCAAATTAGCTTTTTGGCACTTTGAATAAAGCTGAAATAATTTTGGGTAAAAATCTGAACAGTGATTTCTCATAAAAGGGTAATAGGTGAAAGTTGAAGTAAAGAGACCGCTAAATTCACGTGATATCCTAGAGATGAATTATACGAGCTCTCTCTGGATCGTAAAGCTCTAGGCGGGTAAAAAATAAAATAAAATAATCCATACTATATACTAGAGCTACGGGAAAATCATAATTGGAGTAAAGTGGTGATAAAATCTTTATCCAAGATTAACATTTTCGTGGTTTGGAAATTTAATACTTGAAGAGTAGTTGTTACATTCTCATCAGAGAGAATGTATTATACTTGTGTAAAATTTGACCCCCCCATTTTTTGTTAAATCTTCACGTTTTGTGATCCCCTGAACCCGAAAACCATGGTTTTACCAATGTGTCTGTCTGTCTATGGGTGGGTGTGTG
>CAJFCP010000514.1:0-37567 GCA_904066005.1 Synergus itoensis | reverse complement strand
GCTGGATGCTGAAAAGAGAAACAGTTCTGAAGGGGAAGAAACGAAGGCGAAACCCTTTGCATCGATCCTTTGAAGAGAAAAGAACACAATAATATAGTGGAAAGCAATCAAACTGATGAAGACATTTAGTCCATTTCTTTGACATGCCGTCAACCAGATTAGGTCGGATTAGGTCAGATTAGGCCAGATTTGGTTAGATTAGGTGAGTCTAGGTTAGGTTAGGTAAGTTGAAGTAAGGTCCCATCAATTGTGAGAATGAGACTCCGCTGATATAGACTATAAAAAAAAAACCACCTTCAAGGCAGTATATCACAATTTTATATCAATTTATTGAGTTTTTTTTAGAGATTAGTGTTAAAGGACAACGTCAGAGATCAATTCTGACAGCTAGTTCGAATTCAGTGCATCGAAAAACATCAGAATTAATATGCCTCATCCCTCATCCTAGAACAGGAAATACTTATTTTTTAAAGTTTTTTGAGGTTAGGACGAAACGCTGACGAGTAGGGCAAATTCTGACTTCGAATTCGGATTCAACGCGTCAAAATCCACAGGAAAACATATGTCGCGTTCCCAGATCACGACACGTTTTTTTTTTTGTGTGGCTGTGTAATCAGTAATACAATTCTGCCACTATGCGAAGCAATATTTCTTAGTTTTCCATAATATAATCGTCTAAACATCTGACCTTCAATTTATCTTTAGCTACATGATACCATCTTTACTCAGATAAAGTCATTACATAATCGAATTTACTTTACTGAAATTCACATAAATTCTACAAAATTTACACTTTATTTCATTTTACAGATTTAAAATACTCAAAATCTCAATACTTGGCTTGAAAACATACTCTAAAATTATTCTAAGTGGACAAAATATCTGATGAACACAAAACCTGTACAAAATAGCGTTATGCCACGACTGGACATTGGCCACACTCTAGAATGTTATACTCATACTCAACAAATGATTTAAAAATATGAACGAATCCTCTAAAGAAATCATAATTGCAGACGCCTACCTTTGGTCTTTCTGAAGTCGAAAAGCGGAGAATATCCTTTGGATATGTTCGTATATACTCAAGCGACTTGGCAAAATTTAGCAACTCTAATTCTGCTAGAGTTCTTAGTTATTACTTCGAGAATAGTTGTTCCGAACGACAATCGCGAAGGCCATAAATTTGTTTGGGAAACGCTTCGGGAATTTCCAAACATCGGAAAGGGTGACGCTCTGAGACGCAAGTCTAATCCTCTTGTTACACTAGAAAGTAAAAAATGGTAAAGCTATTAACCGCCGAACCGACGCGGAGAAAGTTTATTGCCGAAGGGTCACTCGAAAGCGAGTACGGGCTACGAACAAGGTGTCCACCGTATGTTTCCTTCGTTTTTGCTTGTCTCCACGAAAATATAAAAAAATGGAATACAAATTCCGTAAATGCGTGCGACAAGTAGGCTTAAGTTCCCAAAAGCGTTAGTATGCGTAGATGGAAGAACTGCGAGCGGAAAAGGATCGCCTTTTGTGTCCAAGATATTGGACGAACGCAGATGCGGGCCACACGTAGCAAGGCCGAACACACGCTCTGCGAGCGCATTTAATTTTATGTTATAATTTATGATTAGCTTATCCTTTTCCTTTCCTAATAGATTTAACTAAGATTTCTTAATTTTGATTTTTAGAGTAGGAGTAATTACACAAAAAGAAACTTTATATTTTTCGAATATCTAGACTGTTTTCGCAGTTGTAACCCGAGTAAAAATGTTTCGTCTTGATTTTGACTAGATTTTGTCTTGGTTTCATCTTAAGACATCGATGTCTGGCTCAGTCTATCATACAAGATGAGACCCCTTGGAGGACCCTTTTTCAGGTCAAAAACCTTTTTTTGACCTGGACAATTTACGTTTCCTGTTGGCCATGTCTTGTCGAGCTACTCCCACTTTAAATATAAAATAAACTTATTTTTAACAAATTTTAATGAATTATTTATTATTGCATGAGAAATAAATAATAGAAGGGATTGTGGTAAAAATAATACCATCAGAATTAATTTCGTTTCGCCAAAGGTTGGCAATAAAAATTTCTTGAATTTTACGGCCTGCCCTTTTTTATGGCTTTTTATGGCTTTAAGACATCTAAGTCTAGCTCGGTCTCTAACTGAAGACATGATTATGTACGATTATGTCTTGGAACACGTCTTGGATCAAGACGGAATGAAGACGAAAAATTTTTACTCGGGAATGATGCGATTATAATCCCACTTAAGTAATATTTAAGCAATAAGGAAAGAATGTAGAATTTTTCAGGTCCACGTAAATTTACCCTTAAGACCCGTTTTATAATAGGAAAGAGAGACTCCTCGATCCTGCAATACCCGGTCAAAAACAAGAAAAATGACCCGCGAAGTCGCTATCACTATCCTCATGAAAAACGCACAAGTGCATGAGCGCTTAATCGATTGATTAAGAGGACTCATGGGCTTAGTGCACTGAATGAAACTCGGGGCTCACGCCCCTAAAGTTGAAAAGTGGAGGAAGGAATTCAAGCCTTTCTCATTTTCTCAAGAGCTCGGAAAAGCTACGCCCCGAGTCTTTGGGCCCCTAGCAGGGGAGGATAGCTGCAGGGGAGAGGGAGAATCTTCAGGAAAACTGCAGGAAAAGGCCAGTTTGGTACCTTGGTTCAAACTAGATTTCTTCCGGTTTTCGAGCGTATCAGACCTCGCTTCTGCCTCGCTTCTTTAAGCTTTTATCTTCTTAAGTCATCGAGCTTTAACGCGTGTCGCGTGGAGATTCGATAATAATTAACTTTATACCTTTGTAATTGGAATCATCTCATCCACTTCGGATGTATTCTTTATGACAAATTATCTTGGTAATCTGAGATTGTGACGTTTGTGCGATTGTGAGAGTGGAGAAACAAGATTGTTGTTTCAACGCGTCGCGCCTAAAAATAACATTTATCATTCTCTCGAGACATCTTTGTAACTTTTCTTATTGGTCTCTTATTGTATATGTGTTTTCGATTGAAACGTCTGTGCTGAAGTGTGGGATAAATTGTTTAGTGGAACCGCATTAAAAGTGCAAGTTTTTTACTTTATTTTTATTCTTACCTTATCCCAAACAATGGTAATAAGAAGGAGAATATAACCGAGACTTTAATTCGCCGAGAATTTATGAGAATTTATGATTTGCAAAGATTTTGTCGATAAGGAAGATTATTATTAATTAATTGGCTGATAAGGTATAATAAACTGTATTTTTTATATTTATTGGTGTGTTTATTTTTTTAAGGGGTTAGGTCCAGTTGCAAGGCCAAAAAAACGATTTTTTTTTAAAATAGCTTTTATTACTTATTGACAAATTTTCTACAGATAGAATAATACACATTTCAAGAAGTTACAGTAATTTTAATAAACAAGCAACTTACAGTCAAACTGCCAGAAATCCAGAAAAAAGGTGTTTTACGGTGCCCATTAGGTATATCTCCAGAATGGTTCAACCGATCATTACCAAATTTTTAACCAGTTATTTTAAACATAATTCTGAAGTACTTAAATGATGAATTAGGTAAAAATTTTAATTTTCAAGAAAATAGCGGATGTGTAAACACAAAATTTCTATTTTCTTTGAAAAAATCGCTCATTTTTCGGTAAAAAAACAAACAAACAAAAATTATAAATTAAAACATCGATCGTGCATGTACTTCAAAAGTACGTTAAAAATAACTGGTTAGAATTTGGTAATGATTGGTTGAGCCATTCTGGAGTTATTTTACGCACAGCAAAACACCTTTCTTTTGGACTTTTGTCAGATTGATTGTAAGTTGCTTGTTCACCGATATTTTTACCTTAAAAAATTACTGTAACTTCTTGAAATGTGTATTATTCTATCCGTAAAAAATTTATCAATAAGTATTAAATCCTATTTTCGCAAAAAATTATCAAAAAAAAATTGTTTTTTTTTTGGCCTTGCGGTTGGACCTAACCCCTTAATGAGTTTCACACATGTTGGAAATGAAAAACATGAAAAAAACGAGTGCATGTTATGTTATTTTATGACTTGATTTATTAAACAGAAAGCTATTTTTTGCATATTTTACAATTCGTAAATATGCCTAAGCTAATAAATAACTAATATTTAACTACGTAAATAACGTAAACAATACAAATATTATTAAAAATCATAAATTCTCTTAAATTCTCTTAAATTCTTATAAATTCTGTCATATTTTCGGTTATATAACCCGAATTTAAATTCTCGAGAATTTAGAAACTCTATTTTCGCTATAACGAGGATTTCGGAAACCAAAAATCTCGCTATAACGAGCGCAAGAGGGATTCCCACCAATAAGATATTTAAAATATGTGAGTGAATCTGTGTCTCATGCTATGAGAACGATGCGCAAGTTTAAATCATTATATTATATTATGTAAATAAATAATTCTTGGTTTATCATTAACATGTATATTAATTATTTGTAACATTAGTTGACAGTTTGTAGTCGGTATTCTTAATTTGTATTTTAATAAATTTTAAGTGATTATAAAATCATGAATGAGACCATTCATCAAGTAAGTACACATAAAATTCTAAGTAAATTGCATGTCAATATTAATATTGGATTATTTGAAAATGAACTAAAATTATTTTTAACCTTAAATTTAATATAAAGTATGAATGTCTTTTTACAAACTTAACTCTTTTTTGATTAATCTTCGAAACCACATTAATTCTTCTTCTTTCGAGTTTGTTACAATACACATACATATAACAAAATTTATATTTTAATTTTTAAGTTAATATTTAATTTTCATTGTTTAGATAAATTAAATCGGTATGAGAAGAGGATCATTAACGTGATGCAAGACACCACATTACATAGTTTAAATATCGAAAAAAAATTAAATTAGATTAGTCCTCCATTAATGCCTAAAGGGCGCTATCCTGTAAGCATCAATTGTAAATATGGTAATATCACTCAAACAGCGCCACTCCTGGAGTGTAGTCAATTGGAGATAATTTCTATCCGGGAGAAAAATCAAAATAGAAAAAACTGGTTTTTTAACGACATTATATTTTCATTCAGGTTCTTTTACTTCTTATTGACAAAATCAATGAACGACTACGGAGGTATATAGTCTATAGTCGCTGGCAGCTGTGCTGCTATCAGCAATATTTTGATGAATGTGAATCGGCGATGATACTGATTGCTCGTGATTCTGACTGCAGCAGCATTAGCAAGAGCATACTATGCGACGCGACGTGCCGTGTGGATACCATAAATTACATGGTAGATACAGAACGGAGTCGCGTCCCGGCCATAATGCAAGTGCATATTCGACGTATATCTGTAATCGGGACTTGGATAGGTCATGCCAGCTAGGATTCAGCTGCTGGGCCTCTATTGTATTTAGCACAATGGCACCAAAGTTGTGTCTAGATAGAACAATTAATTTACAAAAAATAAGATCTTTCATCTCAAAGTTGCTTAAGTTACAAAGTTTTGCTGTACTCAATGTTGATCTACATAAGGGGCAGTTTTTCTCAATTGTACCTACCCTGAAAAATGCCTTTTTCTGATCGAAGTCAAATTTGGGCAAAATGTATTCCTACGAGGTAGTACTTTACTGGAAAATTTCTTTCCGATTGGATAGAATTGACTGAAGTAGGGAAGAGGAAACTGTTGGATATTGTGCTGGTAGTTCCTTCACGGAAAAAAATAATACTTGAAAAATTACCGATCTTGCTAGGAAGTGGCGGATATGAGAAAAAGTCGGTAATAATTACAGATCAACTTTTCTGTAAATACTCTTGAACTTGTTCTAATATAATTAAATATAATTCGGGAAGAATTCTTGAAGGTTACAGTAATTTTATTCACGTGAGTCTTGAAAATTTACGAAATTTAAGAGTAGGAAATATAAAGTGGAATACTGGATATTTCACAGACGAGTTCAGTAATTTTTAAGATCGCCGCACCATTTCCTTGTAACTTATATTAAATTTTTATATTTATTATACACTCGAAGCTCATGGTAGCGACACTCGTGTTAGCGGTTCCGTAGCTATATTCTGGCTATATATAGTTGGTAAGGGGTATAGTTGGGGCGGGAAGGGTGACGTCTGAACTCAGCAGTACCGCAACGCCCATGTTAGCGGCCGACCAACCAAGCTGGCCGCTAACATGAGCTTCGAGTGTAATTGCACACACTAGAAGTTATATATACACTGAAAGAATCCGGTGGCTCACTTCACTCGACTCTGTATATAGGTATATATATATTGTGACGTGGCATATTTTATACCACGCACATTTTTCTCATTTTTCTAAAGTTTACCTTTCCTTTTCGCGCTAAACTTCAAGCACAGAGTCCCAGGTTGTTTGCGTACAATCAGTCAGCTGATTGGAGCACATGAGCTCTCAAACAATCAGGTGATCATCAGACAACAATCCTCAACGATGGAAAATAACACACTCACAGCACACTTACAATATCTCTTTATTTTTTTTTTTTGTTGCATACACAACTCTGAGCCATGGGGGCTCAAAGCCACAACACTCACATTCTGAAATCGACATTTGTTCCGCATTGAAACGGCCCAAAGAGGATCCTGGTCAAGGTGCACGGATATGTGATTCCCGCGCACATAAACGACCAGGAAGATGACATCTTGTTACATCTGTCATTCGATCCTGAAACAGCCGGCTAGCTCTGGAACTTATACCTGGCGCGATCTCTGGGCTGAGCGCATTATCATCAATTAGGATTATCGATCGTCGGCAATTTAACATTGTATTACAACCTAAGTAAAGTCAGTCATTGATTGAAGTTTTGTGGCGCTGCCTGTTACCGCTCACGCCACAAGGCCAGAAGAGAGAAGGTACTCTGTCACTCTGTGCTCGAAGTCTCACGTGCTATCACGTAATCTTTTTGGAATGCGTTTTTCGCAAGTGATATTGTATCAATCAAGTAAACTTTTACCATGGGCAATTGCGGGAGGCAGCCCAGTTGCATTTATCGTTATTATCAAATTGTTGGCTAATTAGAATGGTGGACTAATTCTTGGGAAAATTATTGGAGTATATTTAATTAACTATGTCCAGACTGGGTAGAGGACAGGTGCGAGGCAGACGCTTCCTTTATCGCTCAAGAGTGGCTGCAGGTAAAATTTATCTTTCTCTCTTCCACTTTGAATAATAATGTAGGAGTGTTACCTCGATTTAAGAACTCTAGATCCATGCCCACTGAGATTTCTAGAAGTTCCCTGCCTCTATCCTCCACTTCAGGTGGTGGGGGTTCAGTTCCAGCATCCCTTGGGAAGTAGACCGAAGTTATGTAAATCAATAGCCTTTCTCCCATCCTGCCCCTGAGCCTCGTCTTAATAACAATAATGTCTCTTGAGCATAAATTTGGCACCAGCACTGCATCCATGCCTTTGACGGCAATGCACGCTCTTGGCACATTTTTGAGCGGGTCCTTAAGTAAGGTACCACATGCTCTTAACCCTCTTATCCTCTCCCTGTATAACCAGGGTTCTTCGATTACGGATATCCCTGTACGCATCACTGTCATTCGCCTGGCTAATACCGCCGAGGTGCCTTTGCTACAATGCAAATTGATCTGCATACATGGAATGTCCGAACCAGCCATTAATGAAACTAGGCTGGGGCATTCTACGTCGCTTAAGGGCTTCTTTCAAGGTCCTGTTGAGTCAGCATGACGCTGACCCTTCCCGATCCCAGATAGCGCCTATAATGTAGGGCCATTAATGAAACTAGGCTAGGGCATTCTCCGTCGCTTAAGGGTTTCTTTCAAGGTCCTGTTGAGTCAGCATGACGCTGACCCTTCCCGATCCCAGATAGCGCCTATAATGTAGGGACCTAGCAGCCCCTTCTGGGATTCTTAAAATTAGAACCCAGCCTGACCCTACAGCTCGGGTCACTTTTCAAAGACCAGTCTTCAAGGTTGGGTTTAGAAACTCGAGGCGCCGCAGCACAATCAACGGATCCTCGGATGCCCCGGGGATCAGGACAATTGCTCTAGAGAATCTCTGTATTGCCTCCAAAACTTGAACCCTCGTCTCCAGGCCCTCTACGAGCCTAAAGTTTGGAGGTCTCGCCTTAAGCCAGTCTCTCGTTTCAGGTTTCGGCCGCCTGCCGGTACCTCTCAGAAGGATCTCTCCTTTGTCAGATCCCACGGGCTGTCAACCTCTCTGTTTCCCAGAATCCCTGGGCCTCGTAGCCCAGCTCTTCTGGTTCCTAGCTCCTGAAGTCATAGTCCGTATAGAGCCTTAAGCCCTTCCACCAGCTACAAGGTAAAAGTAAAAACTTTTTAAAAAATATATATCATTCCTCTTCAGTCTATTCGCCAACACAATTAGAGCAGAAATTGTGGCGATTATCCTCACAGATCAGTATCTGGCATGAGGTACAGGCTACTTTGGTCTCCCTGTTCATTTTTCTGGAACTTATTTTTCTTCGTGTTTGAAAATTTATCAAATTTTATATATGTTGCTGGCACACTGGGGTCTTTTGGGTTCACAGTCCACATCACTCGATTGCCAAATCTACACTAATGCTTCTAGGATCATGCTAGATGCACGAAAAGTTGGAAGGGGTATCTGGCTAAGGTGACAGGGTCATATAAGTATACAATGTCACACGCCAGCGCGCAATTTATGTACATATTATTTCCTTTTGACACTCTGTTCTTCGCATTTCCTTTGTACTTAAAGATAAAATAAAGGACGGCATTTGATGTTACGTGCAAGCCCTCAAGAAAATATTTTTATCCGAAAATAAGTATTTAATAGAAAATACTTAAAAATTTTCGCCTGCGAAATTAAGTCGATAAATTTCGCTGACGAAAATACAATTTTTTAAAGTTAATTAACTAAAACATTTCTTGATGCCACAAGCAGCGGTAACTCGAGCTGCCCACTCGGCACCTCCTGCAATAAATGAGCAAACCTCGAAGCATGGAATGAATTTCCGAAGCGAATAAATTAATATTTAAAATATTATTAATTTAACGAGAAAGGCAATGAACGATAAGACTCCGATAATATAGAAAGATGTTAAATTGGAGTAGAGTAGCAAGAACGATGCGAATGTATAGAGAACGAAAGAAAAGGATCACAATTCTCACTGCATTTAAACATATATAATTCTCTTGACTACAAGAGGAGGGCATATAAAATCATCACGTTACAATCTATGATGGCCGCTCGAAGGTGCGTTATCAGCTTGCCTCTCCATTTCTCCTGTTCGACCTTCCGTACTCGGATTTATCCTTCCGCATTTCTATTCTTTAAGACATTGACCTGCATTATGATCAACTAAAGCAAATTGATAATAATAAAAAGGACTCTATTCTATTTAATAAATATTCAAATCTGATTGAATTGAAAAATAGAATTTGCAATTATTTCCAAAGAAATATAAAATATTATTTCGCAATATAATATCCGGTAGCAACCGAAAATTCAGCAAATTCTCGCTCTCTTGCACAATGATCAAAGAGAACTAATAAATTGCAATTTTGCAAATTCAAAAGCAGTAGAAATTGGCCAAGTGACTTTGCCCTCTGGCCTTGCAAATCACACCATGTCTCTTAGCCAATAAAAAATTCCTGACTCATCAAAATTTCACACCAAATCCCTCAATAATGCACCTTCGACGAGCACCGATCAAAATTTCGCTTCGCAGTCTGATGATCTTCCACCTCGGGTAAAGAAGTATCGCAATTTATAAATTAACTTGATTTGAGGACAAAGTCTCCCAAGCTTTTAAGTTATACTGAGCCGTAATTTGGCTAGTTAATTTGTCAGCTGGGCTACTTTGGTTGTCCTGAGAGGATTAGTAGCCTATTTGGACACGGCATTACTTGAATGTTTCCCTTATAAATAACAAAGTTGTGGTGCAGTACGGGAATCCCGATAGCGAACGCCTACAAAAGGACAAATTTCAAAAGAATAAATTTACTTCTGGAGAACAGAGTCAATAGGGGAGACCTAGAAGTTGGAGTTAAGTTTTCAACTTATCTACATCGAAGGCGGTGAGCACTCGTTCCATAAACTTAACTTTTGAATTGTAAAAATTAAGGAATTCGCTTCCCAGGGAATATGCGTGTGTTCGCACGGTATCGGCCCAACTGAAAATGGATCTCCTTCTGAGTCCCATTTCTGCGAACTTCCAAAAAAAGGACAAAAGTAAAGGATTCAATTTCGAATCTCAAAACGAGCGGGAATCCTTATAACTTAAAACTCGTTAACTGAGATCACGGGAAAATTCCTAGGGAAAGATGTTGAGATTTAATTGCTCTCATACCTTCCGGTTCGAAGCCATCTAGTGCTATTTTCGTGTGACCCCAGTGAGTATTCGTGAAGCATGGAAGAATAATTAGTGCAAGTGTGAATTGCAACTAATAAAAGGACTTGAGTTAGTGCGTTCTATGCGATCTAACGACAGAATTACCTTCAGCCCAATAGGGAAGATTCGGACTAGCTCCAAGCCTCTCCGCATCGTCCCTAATGGTAGTATAAGATTACCTTAGGATCTGGTAAGCAAAAACTGTATCGTGTGTGTATGTGTGTGTGTGTGTGTGTGTGTGTGTGTGTGTGTATCCAATTATATTAAATTTACTATTTTAATATTACTATTTAATTCTCCAACAAAATTCTCGCGAGAAACGAAAGGGGATCTTGTTATTTAAACTGATATTTGGGGTTTACAGAATATATCGATTATTTGTTACCTATAACCTGAGTTGTGATTTATTAGTGTCTTCCATTAAGATGACATTTTTGATCCTCGGATGAGGACAGGAGATTACTATCCCGCAAAATAATTAAAAAGAACAGAACCGAAAGAATAAGGACAATAAGGTTCTCTTCTTTTATTTTCTGTGAATTCCTCCAAACTTACCAAGAGCTTTCAAAAAAAGATTTTTCACCGGAACTTAAAATATTAATATCTTTTTTATTGATTTCCTCCTTGGTTCGTAACATTGATTGGTGGTTCCAAGCAAGCGTCGAGACTCGTAATTGGACCCGATTGGAGCGCGCCCGTATAAATCTCAACCAATCACATCACTTATTTTAGCGACACTCTTGGTCGGGGAAAGCGCGAAGTATCCAAGCGGGATCGGGCTTATGATTCGCTCGCGCAAACTTTTGTCTCAACCAATCATGGCATTCTTCGTTCCTGAGACCTCCGACGAGGACGTCCCGCTCGACAAACCGCTCGACCGAAAGAACCAAGATTTGGTTGGCACAACCAAAAATTTTTGTTGCTTCTATAGCAACCAAACGTTTTGTTGTCCGAACCAAACATTTTTCTCAGTGCATCCCGCCTCAAATCACGATTTTAAACAAAACTTAAATAGGCAGGTTTTTATTAATTAAATTTGTATAAATGTATTAGTAAAATGAAGTTCGAAAAATAAACTTTATGAAAAACCTTAGGTTGAAAATATTATCTCTTATTTTCCAAAATTTCTTTTCGTTTTAAAATACCATACAATACCAGGATTTAAGGTTTGAAATTTTAATGGTTTTTATTTTCTATTTGTTTCATTAATTTAATTTTTTTTTATTTTGAGATATTTAATATCATTATTTCTGTTATTCCTGAAAAGAACAGTAATGAAAGACACATATTTTAGAAGAAAATTCAGTGTCTGATTTCACCCCGTATGCTCATCTCGCCCCGGTTTCCCCTATTTGGGCTACCCAATTGGATACACATTAACGCCCAATTATAGTATGGGTTTAATCTGGGCATATTTCCAAATGGGCTTTAAGAGTTTTACAAAAGATTTCAAGGATTTCATGAGGTTAACCCAAGACAGTCTTACCTCATGGGAATTACGTCACAGTCACATTGGAGTGTGTCACACCCCAAAGGCTTTATAACACTGCAGAATTTTGCAGAATTATTTTAGGGGTATAAAAAAAATTTACAACATATTTTAAACCCTTTTAAATCAATTTACGCAAAAATTGAATAAAAAATTTCATGTTAAATATGTCTAAGAAATTGCCGAAAAAGGAAGTTTTAGATTGATAAATTTGAGCAAGAAAATGGGCACATCCCAAAGATGTGTCCATTCTAACACATCCCAAGTGACTGTCTTGGGTAAAGATAACTTTTAAATACTTTAGAACACTATAACAGTCTCAACCCTGTAAAATGCAGTGAACAGTTCTGTAAACAACAAATATTCATAACTGACACGATAAATTAGTTCAAAGAAGTTTCGTCGAGCGAACATCCCAAAGGTATCGAGCGCCGTCTATATACCGCAATACTCTTTATTTAGTTTTTAAAAAAAAAAAAAAAAAAAAACTAACTGTGAAGTTGTATCACCTTTTGTACTCATTCAATTAGTATTTTTCTCCCTCATAGTGGAAGCATTATTTAATTAGTTAATAACTGATATTAACAATTTGCTGGCACACTGGAGTCAAAATGACTCCAGGCATTTTCAACTTTAATTTAAGCACCTTCAATATCTGAAAATTGTTGTAGTCCTTGATCTATTTTTTAATAAAAGAAAAAAATGTACAATTATTGGAATAGGAGGTTTCCTCGAACTTTGAGGGTAGGTTTTTAGTTCCGGAGAACACTCGAGTCGGGTCCCCAAATCGGGGATTGCTCAGCACGGTCGCGCTCCTCGCGAAGTCGCGTCGGTACGACACATAGAGTAGTTTATGCACTTGGTTCACTGTCCGGTATTGGTGCGTGCCACTGGGCAAAGTATATGACGCGCACAAGATTTTCCCTTTTCAGGAACCACTGGAGAGTACACGGCCTGAAGCTCTTCATAAATATCGGCGAGTGCCAAACCGATCGTGCCGTGGCGTTTTTTTGGGAATTTTGGGAATGATGGTAATGAAGGATTTTAGGGGATTCGCGTCCACGGTGGGAACTCGAAATTATGTAGGGATAACTCGGTACCCGTTGTGAACTGCGGAAAGAACTCTCCTGTTACCCGCCCCGGTCCTGGATCGGTATCTCGGAGGATACTCGAAAACTTGGTTAAGGGTTTCAAGAGAGAGGATTTGGGATGGAATATATGGAAGGATTAAAGTTTAAAAAAAAAATATATAATGAGTTATTCCTCGTTGTAATAATAATCGGCTTGGGTGCAGGGAGAAGAAAAAAGATCGTAGATTTTCTGGTAGACTGGCACTGAATAGTGCGAGATATCGTCGAGACTCTTGATAGAAGATTGCTCAGTCGAGCGGGACGTCCTCGTCGGTGGTCTCAGGAACGAAGAATGCCATGATTGGTTGAGACAAGAGTTTGCGCGAGCGAATCATAAGCCCGATCCCGCTTGGATACTTCGCGCTTTCCCCGACCAAGAGTTTTCATGGATATTTTTCTATATTTAGCACATGAAAATTTTAGTATGCCTATGTTAATCTAGCTATCATCATCAGGTTTGTTGAAAGAACCAAGATTTGGTTGGCACAACCAAAAATTTTTGTTGCTTCTATAGCAATCAAACGTTTTGTTGTCCGAACCAAACATTTGTGTTTCCGAAATCTTGGTCCTCTCCCGCTCGTGTGAGCCTGGCTTATGGGGCGAAATGAGACACACCTGTCTTGCTTGTTACTGAGCGTACTAACCTGCTTATGGAGCCGGCCAAAAAATTTCAAGTGCTGCAGATTTAAAATGGTTAGATCATATACAAAAACAAAGATCATCCAGTTATTTTAGTTTGTTATATTGTGTTTTTAGTCGAATACGCAAAGCAAAAAAAGACTTATATGTTTATAAAGTTTTCCAACTTTTTTTTGATCCATCGTAACTTTGGACTGGATTATCGCATCGGCATGTTTTTTTTTTTTTTGAAATTCATGTGATGATAGCTAGATTAACATAGGCATATTGAAATTTTCATGTGCTAAATATAGAAAAATATCCATGAAAACCACAAAAACCATTAATTTTTTTTTTGATTCAGCAAAACTTTTGACAGGATTAACGTATCTAGAAGTTTTTTTTTTTTAATGCATGTAATAATAGCTAGATTAACATATGAATATTAAGATTTTCATTTGCGAAATACATTTGAGGATAACAATGAAAATATTACATTTAAGCTTGATTTTTTTACTCATATTTGATATTTCAGTTATTTTTTGAAATAAAAATGTTAGAATTGATGAAAAATCTGTAAAAATAAATTTTCTACTTCAAATTTAGTTATTTATAAATCATATTTTATCTTTTATAAGTAATTGTTGTAATAAATTGAAAAAAAAAATAAACTTTTTATATTTTTCAATCTCTATACTTATGTCAGTGTATTTTGAAGCGTTAATTACTGATATAGTCATGAAAATAACCTTAAATGTAATTTTAAAATTAAAAAATATAAAGAAAAATGTGTTTTTATTCTAATACGCAAAGTAAAAAGAGACTTATATGTTTGTAAGTTTTTTCCATTTAACTTATTTTTTAAAATGAGAATACAATCAAATACAGTCAATTAAATGAAAAAATAATCTAATAACATTTTAAATTTCAATTATAAACTCACAATTTTCTTAAAAAATTTAAATATCTAACTAAAAGAAACATTTTTTACAACTATTGCTATAAAAATACAATAAAATATAATTTTAAATGTTAAAGATTAAACTTAGAAAAGAAATATTGTTAGCTGAGACATGTTGACTATAAACTTCTCTTTTCCTTTGCCTTCTCGTTAAAGAGTTCAGTAATCGTATTTTCAAGTTCCATTTCACCAAAAATAAAAAAAATAAAAAAATAAAAAAAAATAAAAGTCGAATACGCTATAACTAAAAGATAAAAAATAAGAATGAATTATTAATTATAAAATATAATAATTATACATTAATTTAATTTTCAAGTATTAAATTAATGAGAAAAAGTATTAATTGTTCGAGAAAAAATGTTTAATTAGCGTATTTGACAGTTGTCAAAAAAAAAGTTTAAATCTTTAAGAGTGAGACAAGACTTTTAGAGTTTAAGGAGGTTAGAAGATTACAATTTCTACGTATTTTGAGTTAAACTGATTAAAATAATTGTATTAAACTGATTATTAATTGTAGTTCCACTCTTAAATATTTATAAACCCGTTCCTCTTAGTAATAAGACTTATTTATATTTTAAAAAAGGTTTAGTTCATAGCGTGTCTCATCTCGCCTCAATGTACTAGGTGGTTCAAGATGCTCCCGGCCTAACAAAGAAAACAAACGATTTTTGTCAAACTTACTATTTATTCTTCAACATAGTCCCCTCCGAGCTCGATACACCTAGTCCAACGATTTTCCAACATTGCGATGCCTTTTGAAAAGAAAGATTGCTGAAGGCTTTCAAAATACCCATCAGTTTCCCGTTCGGCTTCTTCATTCGTCGCAAATCGCTGTTCCTGGAGCCATCTTTTCAAGTTTGGAAACAGATAATAATCGCTGGGGGCTAAATCTGGAGAATACGGGGGGTGGTCAAGCAATTGAAAGCCTAGCTCGTGTAATTTGGCCATGGTTTTCATCGATTTGTGAGCTGGTGCATTGTCTTGCAAAAAAATGCATTTTTTCTTCAACAAATGGGGCCGTTTCTTTGCGATTTCGACCTTCAATCGGTCCAATAAGGCACAATAATAGTCACTGTTGATTGTTTTCCCTTTTTGTAAATAGTCGATGAACAATATGCCCCTCGAATCCCAAAAAACTGACGCCAACACCTTTCCAGCCGATTGTTGAGTCTTGGGTCGCTTTGGTGCACTTCCGCCGGGTCCTACCCACTCTTTGGCTGATTGTTTCGATTCTGGGGTGTATTGGTGGACCCATGTTTCATCACAAGTCACTATTCGACGCAAAAAATCAGCTTTATTTCATTTTAACATGTCCAAACAATGCTGGGAAGTGCGAACACGTTCACGTTTTTGATCAATTGTCAGCAAACGCGGCACCCATCTTGCGGTTAGCTTTCTCATACCCAAACAATCATGCAAAGTTGAATGCACTGACCCAGTTGATATGCGTACGGCATTAGCTATCTCACGCACTTTTATTTTTGGATCACTTAATACGATATCGTGGATTTTTTGCACGATTTCTGGAGTGGTCGCTGTTTTTGGTGCTCCCCCGGCGTGTTCATCTTTTGTGAACATTCGGCCTCTTTTAAACTCGGCAATCCAATATTTTACGGTTGAATACGATGGAGCAGAATCACCATAATATTTATCGAGCTTTTTTTTCGTTTCCTTTCCACTTTTTCCACGCAAAAAATAATGTTTAATCAAGGCCCGAAATATCAAAACTTTCCGACTTTAAAATCACTTTAGCGTCACTGCCAAGTGCCAATCTATCTGAAATTGATCGTGTATTCGACTGAACGTTGGTATTTTAAAACTGGTGGTACCATCTCTTGGAGGCCGGGAGCATCTTGAACCACCTAGTATATCATCTCGCCCCAACACGTGTCTCGTCTCGCCCCAGGCCTGGGGCGAGATGAGACATGTGCACTGTTTATAATTTTCATATTTTAAAAGCAATTACTATTTTTGGAGCACCTCGTTGTTCATTAAAATTGATACATGAACGTTCAAATAATGTGAAGCACATCTTACGTTTTAAAAAACATTTATAGATTGCAAATATTTAATTGAAAATTATAACTATGCTCATCTCGCCCCGGTCTCACCTAAGAAAAAAATTAAAATGATTTAATTGTTTTCATTATGCAAAGTGTGATCAATACTGCACTTTGAATTATTAAAACTAAAGTTTCTAGAGCCAGTCACTGTTTAGTTTATACTTAGGTTTTTATCTTACTCAGAAGCGACAAAAGATAATTAGATTTAAGATTTGATATCGATTGGTTAATGTGTTAAATATGTTTAATATAATTAATCCATAATTTGTTGAATTGTTAAATATATCGATCAATTCATATGTGAAGCTTGAAAAAAAACAATAAATCTTCTTTGTGCAAAAACAAGTTTTCTTTATAATATACTTAACATGAAGATTAACTAATTTTAGTATTTTATTGTTAATTGGCCAGCCCACATTCGGCACAAATAATAACTGGGTAGAAAAAATATTGTGCAACTTGGGCCCAACTAGTTTCCCATAATATGGGTTTTAGTTGGTATGAGCGTTACAACCAACAATAGGCCCAACTTAGAGATCTCAGTTAGGCCTCAGTTGGTACTTGGGCAAACTATCTGGAACCCAGTCTGGTCCCAGTTGATGTTTCACACGGGAGGCTTTTGAAAAATCTTAAAATCACTTTGAATATCTTGAAATACTTTATCCCTTATCCTTCATTGAATTCCTTTAAATCTCTTTAAATTCCATGTAATTCGTTAAAATTAGTTAAAATTCCTTCGAATCCTTTATGATGTCCTGAAATCATCTGAAATCTCTTGAAAATACTTAAACTCTTTTGGTATTCCTTAGACTTTCTTGAAATCCCTTAAAATTCTTTAAAGTTACTAAATATCGCTTAAAATCTTTTAAAGTTTCTTTAAACGTCCTTTGGATTCTCTAAGATTACTTAAAATCTCCTAAACTCATTTAAAGCCTCTATGAAATCTCTTAAAAAACTTTTGAAATAGCAGAAATATGTAATCACTCAAAATCCCGAAAAATGCTGGGTAAATTTCTATTAGTTTGTTATAATTCTTTCTTAGTATATCCGATAGAGATTTAATTCCAAGCCAATGTTTCCCACAAGCGATACTAAAAGAGCTATTAGCAGCCTCGATTGATACTTCTATTCTCTTTTTGTTAACTTTATGGGATTGTTCTCGAAATTGGATCGTAACGTTTTCGTACCGTGTTTTCCAGTCTGAATTCATATAAAAATGTTCATAAAAGTGCTGTAATATGAACGCGGAAAACATGTTTACTGTCAGTTTGAAAAGTTTGCAATTTGTCGAGGTCAAATTTTATGCAACATGTTGTACAGTTTCTGCATTTTATTTATCTTATCTAATTGCATAAATGAGTACAAACAAATAAGTTTTAATTAATTTAAAATATTTAACAAAGTGATTTTTAAATCCCTTTTATAAAATATAAGGAATGTTTTCCAACATGTTAATCAATGCTCGTCTCTCTGTTACGAACATTTTTGTTTTGTTTATATCATTAATGATCAACCGCAGCTGTTTTTGGCCAGGATTTCAACAGATCATGTGCTCGGTGCCCTCGTGCCCGTCGTGCATGCAGGGTCGCGCAATAATTCAACAGCACCATTATTGGCGCAGTCCCCATAAATTTGAATTACCCCTGCGCGGAATATTAATAATCCGCGTACACTATAGCGTTGTCGGTGTGACCGAGGTACGATTAGTATTGTAAATAAAACACAGATTCAATCGCCGCTCCGTTCATTGAAATTGTAAACAGATCTAAACTATCCTGACAAGAGGCAGATTTTGCATTGTTCGTCTGCCTCACGTTTATATCATATCAAATGATTTATTTGTGTTGGATACATTGAACTAAAGTGAAAACGAATTTCGAACTCGTAAAATTGATTAATTTCAGAAAAAAAATCTGCCTGCTTCGCGGGCACATTTTTATTACATGTCACGCTTCGCGCTCCTAGTTGCGCGCTTTGCATGCTTGCACTAGAGATGCAACATTGGAGGTGGAATATCGATGTATCGATACATCGATATATCAGAAAGAGGTGTATCGATGTTGGATGATACATCGGATCAAAAACATCGATACATCGGAAAAACATCGATGTTTTCCATAATTTTCATAGTTTAAATATTATTATAAGACAATTATGATAAAAAAATTTATGTATTAAGGAACATTTATTTTTCAACTGAAAAATGAAATTACACAATCCGGTAATAAATATGTAAACCATATTGCTAAAAATATACTCACAAGTCATTTCACTATTATAGCAACTACAATAATAAATTGCTAGTAAACTTAATCTTTGACTGTAGGGTTGTAAAATTTCATGAACATGAAAGTTTCATGAAATTTTCGATATCGAACATCGAATGTTAACATCGATATTTGGCATTGATATATCAGAAGCAAAATATCGATGTTAAAATATTGATATATCGAACCACACGGAGAAAAATAGATAGTCACCAATAGTATCTAGATATTACGGTTGAATATATTTGATAATGAACTATGTGACAGCCATCTCCGATATTCAGCTTGAGTATCTACTGATATTGAAAAGTAGATATTAGCCTTTAGTATCTAAGATTTTAATTTTGAGTATCCAAGATATTAATATTTAATATGTGTGGACTTTTAATTTGAATATCTTAAATATTATAAATTATCATCTAAAATAGTAAAACTGAGTATCAGTGATACTCACATTTTTTAAAAATTTTATATAGAAATAAAAATAAAAAGGTTATATGTGTAAATTATAATTTATAAAAATGAAATAAATGTGAGTGAAGAGAACGTAGAATTTTTATTTAAAAAATTATAATAAATAATTATTTTAGTAAACGACTTTCAAGTCGATCATGCCTCGCTGGCCGATATGACGTAAGTTTTTTTATTACAATGTTTATACATTAAAACGGGGTTATAATTTAACATTTCCGCATATTTTACAAACACTGTTTCCTTAGTTCTAAGAACGTGAAAAGCAAAAAAATGCTCATCAAATGCCAAAGTTCTATAGGCAGTGCAGCAAAATAAAACATCAGTATTTTTAGATGAAATTAAAATTTCCCGAATTTTTGCAAAAATTGGGTACTCATCATCACCCACATTATCGGTAACAATCTCTCATTGCCCAAAGATGAACAAGAGGCCCCATCATTTTTATAATCAAAGGATAATGCACCATGAAGTGATGCTTAGGTTTTAACGGCCCAAAAAGTTCTATATATTTTTCGTGATGTTCATCTATAAGATTCTGTAAATGAGGTAACCATTCTAGATCGAAATGTTTCGACATTAATAAGGAAACAATATGCCTCAGCTTCAGAAGTAATTGCCAGTAAGTATTATCTTGTTGTACAAAGCGACCGAACATAATAGGAGCATAAGTAAAGAATGTTAGCATCTCCGAAGCAGACATTTTCAAAAATTTATTATTTAATTGTTCAATAGTGACTGCTGGTGGTATACAAGTTTGAAACTGGTAATCAAAATTTCGTAGAATAGAATTGAAATCATCTAAATCGATTAGTTTATCTATGAGAATAAGTTGATGGAAGATTAAGCCAGTCTCATATGCCAACACCCCTTCTGGAAGGTCGTGCATAATATCTACCCCTGCGTTTCGCACACAATGATAATAACGTACGTTATTAAAACAGAGTCTTCCTTTACACCCGTACTTTTGGAATCATTGCTTTATAAAAAAATCATTAAATCATTACTTTTTGGAATCTTAGTTCTCAGAGCGTTATCGTCGGCAACTGTAGTATATTGGGCATCAGCTTTCGATAATTTACAAATTCGACAATATGCATTCGCAGAGAATGATTGATTGTAACCCAGGATTGTATTCAATCCAAGATTATCCCCTTCAATAATTGAAAGAATGAAATAAACTTGCAATTTTTTTGTTTTAGTTTCAACCAAAATTCCCTCCTCTGCTAAATAATTTAATTCGTCTATTAGTTTAGCAAATGCGACTCAATTTCCAGCCTTTTTATGGTCTGCATGGTGTAGTAACATTACTAAGAATATATTTTTTAAGCTACTTTAATATTCTGGTGGTATACACTTTAAACTAACACTCACGGACCCTAACTTATGGATACCGCTATGAGAACCGAGACTATTTCCGGTCTCGTATTCATCGAAGAAAAGGGTTATTGGCATAAATACTTTTTCTGGATATTTCTGAACGATTAGCTTCCATGACTCTCCTTGCATAATATTTGAAATAATACTAGTATGAGTGTCCAGAGACGACATATATTGAAGAATGCAATCCAAAACGTTTCCTGTTTCTAAAAATGCTTTAAGAACTTCTCTCAACGGAACTATTTGCACGTCGCGCTTCATAGGTACTTCTCTTCCATGTTTAGCTTCAAATTCTTCGGCTATTGTAAGAGAAAAAGGATGGATAAAAAGTCCAGCTTCTTTTAAATTCTTAAACCTTAAATATTCTGAACTATTTTCTTCAAGAACCAATTGAAACATTTGAAACGTAGAATTAATTTCTTGTTGTTGATCTAATGGAACAGAATTTTTGATTAAAATTTCTTTAACAGTATTCTGAAGTATTGTAAGTGGAAAAGAAATAAGGTTTTAGAATTCGTCAATACACCGAAAAAAATTCCTGGTACACGTGTACAAGGAATTAACTATTTTGTCTAGTTAGGACAGGCGCCAACTTTGCAATCCTAGTTGAAATTACAAAGTTCATGTTTAGTTAAAATAACAAGGAAAGCAAGGTGACTTAACAAATATTCTTGGTTCTTTTCACTGGGAAAAACTGGTTAAAATGACAAGGAAGAAATTCTTAGCTTAACAATACATATGTAGATTTTGTAACAATATAGTTATAGTTATAACAGTCTAAAAAAATTGTTAACCCAATTAAATTTTTCTAGTGACGTGGGGTATTCACGAGGATATAAAATTCGCTATATATAGGAATTAATTAAAAAATATTTAGGAATATTCAAATATAAATCATGTGATTTATTTTTGAATATCCTAAATATTTTTTAATTAAAAATTTTAAACATTTATAAATAAAAATATTGTTTTTTTAGTTTTGAACACAAACTTTTTTATTAAAAAATATTGAAAAATTCATATTACATATTATTATACATGTTAAATTGTGTCTCTGACACAAAACAAAACTTATGGACATGAACAATTTTAAAATTATAAATCATAATAAAGAATATATCTGAAACCATCAGGCATTTGAACAAGTTGCCACAAATTGTTACTGTAAATCTTATTTAAATCTACTACTTCGGTTTCAATCGGATCAAGAATAACGTACGATTGCAAATGATCATCATAATGTAACATTTCTAAAACACTAACAATTATAGTAAAATCTTTAGCCTGATTTCCTTTGGTATTACTTTTAAAGTATATTTTCTCAACTAATCCGAAAGTTGGAAATTGTTCATTACGAATTACTAAGATTGATCCTTTTGTGTATTTAATGTCGTTAATTAACACATAGTCTATATTAGCTAAATTTTCACCACGGTTTGGTAAAATTAATTTTTCTGAGAAGGCCAATAGTTTAAAATTTTGTTGATACAAAGGCGTATGGATTTGAAACGATTTATTATGTAAGAAAACATCACTTAACTGCAACTGATTTTTTAAGGCAATAGAATAGCATAAATCTTTACGATTATAATTTACTCTGGCGTATATTTTAGATGGACGATGTTTTCCCTCTAGTCGCATCGTCCATAAATGACGAAGAGAACCAACTTTTTCCATAATTAGAGCATAGTGAACCATGAAATGGTGTTTCGGTTTTAAGGTGAAGCCGTACAGTTCGATATATAAAGTGTGATGTTCAAAAACAAATTGTTTCATATCACGAATATCTGAATTCGTGATACTTTTTTTTAGTGACAATATTAATATTTTTCGTAATAATTTGAACAATTTCCAGTGTTTATCTTTCTTATCTTTAATGAGATCGCCGAAAATCAAAGGAGCATTGAGAACAAAAGACATCATTTCAGAAGCCGACATTTTTGAAGTCATTGATTTTAAACTACTTTCTGTAATTAATGGTGGATCATTTCCTTCAAATTTGAACCACTTTATGCGCCAGTTGAGTACGTTTAAAGAGAAATACTTTTTCTTACATATGAACTGATATAAGGCAAACATTACTTCATAGCGGCATGCACCCTCTAATAAATCATGGACAATATCTACGCTATAATTTTCGATCACAGAAAAATCATGAAGATCATTAAAAGCACACGACTCTTTTACACCTGTCGTTTTCACGTTATTAGTCTCGAGATCTGCTTCGTAGTTGATCATTGTTCTTAAAAGACTTGAATCTTCAGTGCACATTGATGATGTTAAATCGTTGGATGCTTTACAAAATCTGCAAAAATACTTTGCTGAGAAACCTTTTACAAAACCTAGCATATCGTTTAAGGCCAGATTGTCTCCAAGAATTAAAACAACTTTAAAATACACCCTGAATCGCTTACCATTTACACATATTTCTATGCCTTCAGTGTTTAATTGATTGAGATCGGAAATGAGTTTACCATAAATCGTTTTTTTATCGACATTTGCGGCATCATCAGCATGATAAAGTTGAGCCAAAAATTTATTATCTAATTTAGATCTGAATTCGGGAGGAATACATGGAAAAAGAATATAAATACCGTTTAAATTGTAAACACTAGCATGAGAACCTAAAGGATTGCCGGTTTCATATCCATCTTCATATAAGAATAATGGGAATATAATTTGATCCGGGTATTCTATCACTTTGAATTTCCAAAAGTTAGTTTGAACAATATTATGTATTCTATAATTATCATGTTGTGTTAAAAATAAATAATATTCTCTCATAGGGATGGAAAGCGACAATGAAAAGTCGACTTTCGACTTTACAATCGACTTAGACGTTTCGACTTTGAAAGTCGATTAATCGAGATGAAAAGTCGATTTTTTTCGACTTTTTTCGACTTTTTTCGAAAATTGTTTTTAATGTTTATGAAGATCATGTGGTACTTTACTAAAAAAGAGAAATTTAGTTTTTTAGTATTTTTTCATAATTTTGACTTTTCCAAAAATATAATTGTGCCCAAATAACATCCATGCTATTCTTTAGATCTATGTACTATTACTTTTTGTAAAATTAATTAATTAATTAACTGTGAAAATTTAGGAAAATTAATTTGCTCATATGGTAAAGTATTACATACTTAAAGAATTCTTCAAAGCAGAGAAAGACAGTTTTGAAGACGCCAAATTTATTTTTTAAGAAAATCTTTAAGATGAAATAAATTCTGGAGTAATTTTTAAAACTAACTTAAGTTTCTTTAAAGAAACAATAAATTTGCAAACTTCATTTTAATTTATTCTCAGATAAAATAAGGTGTTAAACTAAATTTTACACAATTTCCATATTAATCTCAAATAAAATTTTATTGAATATGTTTCTCAAATTACAGATTTTTAAGGAGGTATGGTGGATAAGACTATTATAACGATGAGAATTACTTGTAATTTTGACAGAACGCGTATTATAGCTTACTTGAGCTATAGTTAAAATTTCGTGACCCTTCAGAACCTCAAACCCGAGAAATTAATTATGATATAATTAATTATTAATTATTATATTAATTATTATAAAGATATTTAACATATGATTGCTACTACGCGATTAATTATCAAACCACATATCTCCTTCCACACTCCTGAGGAATACCAACATATCAAGATTCTTCGGCGAAAGTCTATTTCGCAGTTTGCTAGCGATTAGCCCTGCATGTGAGAACAAACGTTCACATGGAACTGACGTAGCAGTTATTAATAAAAATTGCATTGCTACTTTGTATACGTGACAGAATTCTCCCTTTAAACTTTCCCACACGGCAACAGGATTGAGATTTTGTTTTCTGGAAACCAGAGGTGCGATAATATAGTGACGGAATTCGATTGGGTAGCCATCTGAAATTCCTGGAACTTCACCAGGCGTTGTGTTTTGAACCGTTCGGTCAAACTCAGTCCAGAAGTCTTCTTCAGATCACAATGTATGCGTACCTGCAGAATGAATGGCATTAGCGCAAGCACGCATATCGCTAAAACCTTCCTTTTTGAATCGAGGGTCTAATAGAGTAGCTATTGAATGAACTCGAAGATTTTCGATTCCGGAAAACCTAATTTCAACTTCTGATATGAGTTTTTGTTTGAAATTAAAGCCAATAGGGGTAGCTGCTACAATTTCCTTAATTTTCTGTAAAAAAAAAACAAAGAAAAAATCAAAACCTGCGGGCATTCATATAAAAGAACAGGTAAAATTTCTACTGTCAGGAGTTGCACTTACACTTTTTAAGGTCTTTATTAAAGGAATAACTTTACTGATGGTCACATTTTTCTCACCGCAGACTTGCATCGTGACTTGCCATAATGGTTTGAGAATATTTTTGGCCTCAGTTAACGATTCAACTTCATCACCAGTAAGCATATTTGGAGCTTTAGTTTTTGAATTCCTGTCTAGCTTCAGTTGTAGTAGAACTCTACTGATAAAGTCAACCAGTAACAGAAAGCGCTCCAACATTTCGTAACACGAATTCCATCGTGTACGAACCTCTTGTATGAGCTTCAAGCACAAATGAGGTTTTACGCCTGAATCTTCCTGCATTTGTTTAAGTAAAGTTGTAGCAACTTCACTGCTGCGGAAAAATCTAACAATTTTCTTCACCTTTTTCAGAAGAGATATCAGGAATTCTCCATTATCTTCAGTCTCTAATTCGTTATCAGGTACATCCATGTCTTCATCTACATCTTCGAGTTCATCGTCACCAGGAATGACCACGTTTTCAGTCATTGATGGCACTTTATGCTCAGAAAGGCCGATCGTAGCTTGTCCTACACACTTAAGTTGGTGTGCTATGCATGCGACGTGCTTGTTCGCTCCAAATTCCTGCCGAATAGCACCCTTGATGTTGGCTCCCCCATCACTAACAATAGCAGATATCCGATCGTCAGTAATGCCCCAATCTTCGCACACCTGACGTAAAGCCCTACGTAGGTTTGGGATAGTTTTTCGTTCCTTTATTAATTTAGCGGCAATTTCAATAGATTGAAGCTCGAGTCCTGACATTAACGAAAAGAATTGTATTTAAAAGTAACAGTTTATTCATTTTTTATTTAACATTTTATTAAAAACTAAAATAACTTTAAACATCACCTTAATAATTTAAATAAAGAGGATAGTTTACCTTTTCTATAATGAACCGTTACTCCAAGATAGCTGTTCATGGTATTCGCGTGAGTCCAAATGTCAGTAGTTAGACAGATTGATTCACATGTATCAAGCGTGTCACGCAACCGTTGACGCAAGCAGTCGTATTTCAATTTTAATTTCTTTGTTACTGTAGGTTCGCTGGGAATTTTCCATAGAGGCTGCAACTTGTTTACAAAAACACGAAACCCTTGGCGTTCTGTAGTGTTGAGTGGCATATTGTCCTTAGCAATCATGAAGATAAGTGCATCTGCCACTGAGACATCTCTTGTTCCACCATCTGAATGGAGGAAAAGAGTTTTTTTTTTATTAAAAGTGGTTAAAAATAAAAAAAAACAGGTGCAGCAACAAATAATTTCATATTATCAACAAGGAAAAAACATGGATCATGGATGGCTTTTAGGTAGAAATAAGATTTTAATGTTATTATGAATGAGTCACGCTTCTAGCAAATGACACCTGTCAACCCTACAAAAATGGTGACATCAGACATCGATCTCACCAGAAAAAGAAGCAACATTGCTTAAGCATTTATCCATTGGACCAGGAGAGAAAATTTTACTTGAGGATGAGGTCAAGGAGTTGCAGACAGAGGAGGAGATGGTTTTCGTCGAACTACTAGCTCTTGCATCGTCATCAGAAGCAGCGATGGTCTTTTCTGAATTTTCAGCTGAAGTTTCAGAGTGCTTGTCCTGTGTCGTAATAGATTATTATTGAAAATTACTGTACTTCTATTCCTTTAAAAAACTGATAGGGCCCGATCAGCAACGATTAACCACAATTGAAACCAATTTATTATTTGGATCAAGAAGGGTCACACCCGATTGAATCCGATTAATATATAAATCGGTCTCAATTATATTTCTTAATCAGAGAATTAATGCAGAGAATTCAGGAAATGGTCTAAAAAGGTGTTAAATAATCTCAAAATAGAAGGTCTTGTTTTTACATAAAGAATATTATTATTTAATATATTTGATCGTTTTTTAAAGGTAAAAAATAAAACTTTCATTTGAATATATACTTTTGGTGTAAATTGAATCTGTTAAATTTAGAGGTTAGATTTTGAACTCATTTTCTTACAAAAAATATTAAAATGATATAATATTTTCGCTCCAAAGCAATAATTCTTTTTAAAAGATATCTGCAATTAATTTTAGCAATGCAAATTATGAATAGGTTATGTTTACCTGTCTGTCCTGATCCTGATACTCAATTTCTTCATTACTAGATTCAAGTCGCTGCCTCTTCTTATTATTATTTGATGTCTTGATAACAATTTTATGAGCAACCCGTAGGTGGTTGGCCAGCGTCGTTGTGCTTTTGTTAAAGCAAAGTGTCCTTTGGCACTTATTGCATGTAACTTTGGTCCCATTCAATATTTTGGTAAAATAAACCCACACGGGACTAGGAGCCATCACTATTCACTGAAGCTACAAAACAAACACTTTCCTTGCCGAATCCGAATCGGGCGACTCTTGATCTCAGTATATAAACTGGTATAAACTGGTAATAAACTATACTATGAACTGTGAAGTCAGGCGCAGCGAAAAAGTCGAAAGTCGAGCTGCGCAGAGTCGACTTTTGAGTCGACTCGAGTTCGCAAAGTCGATTGTGAAAAGTCGACTTTTGAACAGTGAAAGTCGACTTTCGACTAAAGTCGACTTCGACTTTTCCATCCCTATTCTCTCACAGTATCAAAAACGGAAGGAAGTTCCAGGAATACTTTTAATACAGAATATAATGGTATAATTTGACCGCATTTCTCTTTGGTGCGCAACTCTCGATCTTTATCTTTATCATCTTCTGTATCAAAAAATAGTTTTTTTGGTTTAATCAAACACCCTACATTTTCAAATACTTTTAATCTTTTATGCTCTGTATTTATATCATTTAAAATATTTTGAAATATTTCCAGTTTATTAATAATAATATGTCTATCCTCATCTGTTTCGCACTTTTGAATTGCTTCTTTTATATTATTTAAATAATCACTTTTTAAAAATGACTCAAATGAAGAGACTATTCTCTGAACTTGTACTCTTGAAACAGCTGGGTCGGCATAGAAAGGTGATATAAGCTCTAAAGCTCTCGCTTGCAGTTCAGATTTTTCTGATATTGCTTCAAATACATTATTTTCGCTAAAAATTAAGCCATCTGGCTCAGCATAAGTTAGTGAAGAACTGGAATTATCAGATTCATAATTTTTTGTGTTAAGAAAATTTGTATCGTTTCGTTTAGTAGCCGGATTCGCAGCTGAAACCATATTGACATCATGAGCTGTACGTAGGTGTTTTTGCATAGATTTTTTATCAGAAAAGAACCGATCACACTCATCTGAGGTGCACTTGTAATTTCCAACTGAACTGACATTGTGCATAAATTTCATATGCATTACAATTTGTCGAGAAGCGACAAGTTTTAAACATATGTTACATTTAGTAAACATTTTTGTTAACTACTTTTGTCTAAAGGTCAACTAAAGAAAGTAGTTCTTGTTCGCAATGCTCCTTCAATATACATATAAATTATATAAGAACAACGAGGTTCCGGAAGAAACTTAAAAATATTTTTTCCTGTAAAAAAAGCAAAACTTTCGTTATTGCTATGTCGAAATCGAGGCTTTATTCCCTTTAATTTTCATCGCTGTTTTCTTCATTCTCGACTTCCGCTAAACCAGTTTCGCTTACCTCAAGACTATCTTGAATACACACCGCTTGTAAGTCCAGCCAAACGGAGATCATACTCGGAAACAATTCTTCAGTTTTTGAATCCGTGTCCCTTACATCAAACACGTACTTCTGAAGAAAATGCCAAATGATTTTGCAATCATCTGGATACTGCGCATCCAGTGCATAGAATGCTTTGAAGCAAAAATCAACAGCTCCCATCAAGTTTACCATTCGATACTTGTGGCCGTTAATGTAAACATATATTGAAGATTTTCCACTCAGGGCTCCAATTAAGATAATCTGTGGTTGCAGCGTCAAACCATATTTTTGAAGTTTCGTTTTACGCTCCTCTAAAGCTTTCTCCAATTCTCCAAGAGTCTGTAAAAAATTGTAATGAGAAACATTCTAAAGTTAGACAATTCTAAAGTTGAACACTTTGTATAAATTTTACTCGCTTAAAATAAAAATGTAAAATTCAACAACTTTAAATTAAAATAATGTTCATTATTTCATAAATAGAAACAAGCATTCAAAAATTCTATTTTTACTTGTGCTCCATGTATAATCCTTATAAACGTACATTTACTCGAAAAATGAAGCCTTCAGCAACTTCTGGTTTAGACGGTTTCCAAATTAAAGCCTTTTTGGCACCTTTACTCTTTTTACCGTTTATTTTCGGTCCCTTGTTTTTCACACCTCCTTTAGTAGCCAGTAACGGTTTAAAGAGATAAGGCAGAATCATAAGCGCCAAGTCTTCCTGATCGATACCTAAAAAATAATAGTTAATGTCTGAAAATTTTCGTTTTTTCTTAATTTTTGGCAAATAAAATTTTTCACATCCTGCATAATATTTTTTGTCACGCCGTGCGCAAAACTCGATATTGCGCACGCAAGCGTATGCTAAATCAAGATTCGCACACGTCGTATAAAAAAATGCGGTTCGATACATGTGCGGGATTGTGATTTCAGCCTTGTGTGACCATTTCACACTCGCTTCGCTCGTGCGAAAACATTCATACAAGGCTAAAATCAAAATTCCGCACTAGTAACGAAATGTACTATTAAATTAAATA
The DNA here is from genome assembly GCA_904066005.1 of Synergus itoensis. Lineage (NCBI taxonomy): Eukaryota > Metazoa > Arthropoda > Insecta > Hymenoptera > Cynipidae > Synergus > Synergus itoensis. The sequence goes on along the minus strand of CAJFCP010000514.1, from coordinate 7,890 downwards.
TATACCATCAGAATTACTAGTTTGGTCCTCGCAAAGTTGATTTTCAATGGCAAAGTAAACAATTCGTTTTGCCAATTTAGGCCACTGCAAGACAAACGGATTATATTTCCCATTTACAATCAACTCGAAATCGTTCGCAATCTTTAACAAAAAGATAAATTTTATAGACACAACAATTTTTTACACTGACTAATTCAAGAGTAATACTAACCAATTCGACACCAATATTTGTTTTTAAAACAGGATAAGTGTTGAAATATGATTCAATTGAGGCTCCACGATCCCTGGACTCAAAAGTTTCTAACCATAATTGTAAGAGTTGTGAACTGTCCGGTGTAATGGTACGCAATTTATTCAATTTAATTATAGTAGCTTCTTCTTGTGTAGTTTCCTGCTCTTCCAATTCTTTCTCATTAGTACCAGATTGCTTTTTCAAAAATCGATTAATTCGAGTGTATGTGTTGTACAATTTCCCACGGGCAGTCTTAGATTTTGGTGCTTTCGCAGGAATGTAATAAACTTTCGGATCTTCATTCTTGAATACACTGCAAATTTCGGCGGCCCAAACTTCGAAAGTATCTCTAGTAATTCTGCCAGAAAATATAATTTACAAATTAGAATCTTCGTTAAAAAAGAAAGTAAATAATAAAAAACTGAAAGTGTATTTTCCATACTTTTTCGAAGAAGAAAGTAAGTAATCCACAATCACTTCTGATATTTTGCTCCGATCATGACCATCAAGATTGTCTTTCCTTAACAGAGCCTTTCCTGTACCAGTTGTTTCTAACAATCTTCTCAATTTCTAAAAAAAAGTTAGTTGCTTCAAAATTTGTAAATTTTTATAAATATAAACAGTCCTTTTTATTTTTTAAAGCAAAATCTATATAACCTGACCTCCATTGAAAGTAGTATTTTCTTTAATTGCAATGTTTTGATGACAGACATTTTTTCTGTATTCTGAAACATCTTTCTTTTGATCCAGGACGTGAGAAATTTTTGCCTGTAATTTTAAATTATGTATGATTTGCAACTTTTCTTTTTAAATTGAAACTTAAATAATTTTTAGGTTGAATATACATCCTTAACCTCTTCATTTATATCAAAAGTATCCGACAATTTATTTTCCACATGGCCTTCACTAATCACTTTGAAATTCGATTGCACCGAATCCGTAGTTTCTACCTCCAGCTCTAACAAAACTGATGGAACCTAATAAGTTAGAAAATTATTTTTACTCATTTGTTCTTTGTACTTATATTATATTATATTTATACTTATATTCAACATAATTTCTAACCTTTTGCAAATATTCTTTGTAATTATTTTCAAATTTTATTTTTTGGCCTAATGGTCTACCTTCAAAAAGTTGATCTATGTGACTTGTATCAAGTCTTTGCAGAACATATTCATCTATTTCAAGCTCTAGAAATTAAAAAATTTCCAAATGCACTTAAATTAGCATTACATCCAAACTTAATTTTAGAAAAAAAAAGTACAAAATACGTTCTGAATATTAAAATATAACCTATAAAATTCTTGAAAGTTAAATGAGAAGTACAGCAATACGAACTTACCTTCAAAATAAAGAATTACGTCATTTGGTAAGCCCCAGGATAAGAGCAATTGACTGACTTGCGATTTAGACATAATCTTTTCAATTGTTATTCACATTTAACGAAATAATCACATGTACATACGCTGCAGATGCAATTGAAAAATATCTGGCATCCCGAACGCCGAACGCCCGAATGCCAAGCAAGTCGTTCGCCATTTTGAATATGCGGAAACGCGAACATTTCATTGGCTTATAAAATTCGCGCATTATTTCAAATTAAATATTGATTATGTTTTTAAAAAGTGATGGAAACAAATTTAATTAAACTTGGACAACATATATAAACGAAACATTATATAAAGTTAAATCTTATACTTAAAAGGACAGTTTTTTTTCATTAGTTTCATTTATTCTGATAACAAAAGTCCTGTACGTTTCGGGCGCATATATATTAAACATAACCAAAGAACAACTTTATGTTTATGATTTTCTATAGAGCAAAATGTATATTTATGAAGTTGGTTAGTAACGATTATTTATTTAACAAAAATCAACTTTTGTAAGTACTGTAAAAAATTAATTTAAATATACAGAAAACATTCTTTAAATAGCGAAATTGTGGAATAAGCAACATGGGAATATTAATCAAATTACATTGTTAATGGAACTAAGGTTATTTAGTTCTCTCTAACCGGGGTCGTATTAGTACGTCTAACAGTACGTTCATGATTCTGTTAAACTGGAATCCGTGTTATTTCAACTATGTTAGTGTTAACCATAGATGATAGTTGGTTCTCGGAAAAAATTTTTTTTCGGTGTAATACATTGAAACATATTTCTTGGAATTGAAGGTTTACTGTAAAAATTTGAAATCATTCCCTGGAATTGAAATCGAACAATAGTTGAAAAATTTGTTTCACTAATATGACTACCAGAAGAACTTGCTACCGAGGAATCAATAGATTGTTCAAGATAATTTAATAATATGCAAGAAGAATCATTTCCATTTTCCGAATCGTTAGTACTATTATCACCAGGAGACTCTATTGAAGCATCAAATTTCAAGTTTAAATCATCATCATGAATATCAGAGGATTTATTAACGTTATTAAGAGAAGTAGTTTCATTGTGCATGATTAAGGGAAAGTATGAAGCATGTTGCAATTTAAAGTGACGTTTAAAGGAGTTCAGAGAGGAGAACCTCCTTCCGTAACCCGATACAGTGCATTTGTATATACTGCTATCATCAAGGCTATGAAAAGTACGCCAATGAGAAATCAAACACCTCAAAGATGTGTTACAGAAATAAGCGCACATATGGCAACGCATTTTTAATGTGCCTATTTAAAGTTCAATTATTACAAATAATTTACGACTAAAATCACAGTCTTTTTTAGTCTTTGGCGATATAAGACATAAATTTATATATCTCATTTATAAATACCTAACATATTTATGATAAGGATAACATAACATCAACTTCAAACAAAAGTAGATAGCTCACTTGAGATTCTGAATTCCTTACTCAATCATGAGCGTTAAGAACACTTATTGGCAGCTCACTTGACATTCCGTTTCATTGGTCCTTTTTTGCGGTTCTTTGTCTTTGTCAAAGTTTTTCCATCCCATAAAAAATCTCTGTAAAAAGTTATTTGTGTTAGGGTAATTTAAGACAATTTAAGAAATAATATAAACTAACGAAGAAATTTTCGTCAAAGTTACTTCAAATCAGGCTCTGAAATGCAGAGATCCACTGCAACTTCCGCCTGGGAACTGCTTCTATCATCGTAAACCGTGTGAATTTTGTATATATATCGTTGAATGAAGGTCCACAATTACTGTGCAGTACATGGATAATTAGCATTGAGTACCTGAATGCTCCTAAAGCATACATCTACAGCTTTTAAACTGCTTTCCATTAGATATCTCGTACCATCGACATAAATGTTTATAATTGTTGAAAAAAAGACAATTATTTTTATTTCGATATATGAAAGAATTGTACGAGTTTTCAGATTGGAAATCGTTACTCACGTGAACATGCAGAAAGAATGCTTCCACTAATTCTTCGTTTGACCGTTTGACGGCCTGAAATTTGCTTTGGTTTTTTTGTTGCGCAGAATACCGGGGTTGAATAGAAGTGGTATATATTTTATTATCAAATTATCTGGAATTTTCAAAATTACTTTAAATATATACTGATGATAGTCATAATGAAGTATATATTGATGATATAGTTACAATGAGTTGTGATGTGGTAGATTTTCTACACATCACAAAATTAAAATAAATCCTCCCAATCACAATCTCTAATAAAGACTGACACTTTAAATAAATTCGGCACTCCTCGTCTCTTGTCATTTTTAGATTTAAGGACAATTTTTTATTAATGTATATTATTTTTATTCCCCTTTTATTATGTAAATGACTGCGAGCTTAATCTGTGAGGATTAAGGGTAGAGACTCGCAGGATTCACTTCTAATGCGTCATCGATTAGGATCTGTCATCACCTCCGTTCTGGTGAAGCTTCTTCTGTCTGGTGACCTCCAATTGACTTCTCTTCTGGTTTCCGCTGTCCCTGAGCATCTCGCTATCTCTTTTGGTTTATCTTCCAAGATCTTAGGCTTGTTCCAGTGAGGAAGGACCAAAATTACTACTCCTATCGTTAATAGGTCGGTAGTTCTATTTTATTTTATATTTGTATGGGCTCTGAAAATGAAAAAGAGCATTTTTCTGGCCATGTGTGCCTTTTTGTTTTATGTTGGAGCAATTCGGAATCCACCCTACATCTGCGGTTCGAAGCAAGGATTTCCGTTCTCCAATCAGGATTCAGCGTTCCAACCACCTTCGTACAAGTCTTGTTCCGTATGCCACGAAGGACCCCCTCTTATATGTACAGAGAGGAGAGAATTTCTCCTCTGCGGAAACGACTTGATGGCTCTGCGAGGAAAGACGAGGACTTTTGGAGAGAAGGAAAGACGACAGGGCAGACCAATGGGCAACGTTCTTCAGCAGCGATCTCTATTTCTTATCCTCGTTTAATATTAATTTACGGTTCACGCGCAGTCAGATTTCCCCCCCCCTTAATTAATTCTCTCGAAAAGCGACGCTTATGCGGATTCTCATTTCTCTTCACTCGATCATTCCTGTTCTGTACATTAAAAGTGTCAGTCAAGTTTTAGAGTATTCTGAAGTTAAGAAAGTGTTCTGAAGTGTCGAATTTTGCTGTTTGCTGATTATAAGGTCAGAGTCTTCTCTTTTATGATCCAGCTAAGTTTCTTTCTTTATTGTAATTATTCTATTTGTTTCTAACTCCTTGGCTGAATCAATATTTTATATTATCCGATTTATTGTTGCCCCAATTTAATGATTATGTCTTCCCTTTAATCTATAAATATAAATCCGGAGTGCCGAAGCCATGGAATGCCCCTAAAGACCTATAATTTGTAATTTAAAGACCCAAACTTATGTTTTCTCCCAAATACTTGATATGTTTTAATTTATTTAGCCCCAAAATGTGAATCACCCAATTTTAAAGATCCTTTTTCTCTCTTATATTTTGTTTTCTCTGGTTTATGCTCGATAATGTTGTAAATTCCTTCATATTAATGGTCCCTTTTCCTTGAATATGTTTTTATAAAACCCCAAATATGATATAAAGATCCTACCTGGTTTTAATTAGTTTAATTTTATTGTTTTATGATTATCGATTAATTATTTTGTTATAATTCTGTTTGTTTTAACTTTATTTAATTAACTTTGTAAATTTCACTGATTCCTAATTATTTTGGAATAAATTGTCATTTTGTTATTTTAAATGAGCTTTGTTAATTAACGTCCCACCCCTCTCTATCGTTGCCTAGCCTTGTAGTTTTAGTATATTTCATATTGTATTTCTCGATTTTACCTATTTATTCTGATTTGTTTTATCTTTTATTTATTTGATTTTAAAGTTTGGTTTCGTACCTATTATCGTTGAGTTATCTTTGCTAATTATAGCTAGAAATTCCTGAACTATTGTTAACATCTGTCCCAAGAAAGGACCAATAGTCAGTGAGGCTATCTTATTTATCTAATTATCTAAATTTTTGGTTGTAATTAGCGTAAATTCTGTAATTGTCCCTGGAAAGGACTGGCGCCCAAAATATCTCTCGATTCGATTATCTTTTGATTTTTATTTTCGATTATCTTTTTTTTTTTTGTTGTTTCCATTTCCTTGTGCGTAGCTTAGAGGCCTGATTTTATAAATTAAAAAACCACGTCACAGAGTAAATTGTTGAAAATTATATATAAAATTTTAATTTACCATTTGAATTTTCAAGCAGACTTTCATCTAAATCTCTCTTTATACCCATTCGTATAATTGCACGTGACAAAATTTCCCATACTGCGTACAAGGAATTAGTGTGTTCTGGATACACGCAATCAAAGTCTTGTAAAAATAAACTGTATCCGAACTGTGTTTGTAAGACAGGAAACACCTGAATGTATTCATAAATGGAATGAGAATCCAAAAATGCAGCTCGCTCTGGACGACAAAGATTCCAATTTTGAAGTTGTTCGTCAGGAGTCCCAATGTTACTTTTCAAATATTGTAGAGCTGTCGAGCGTTCTCTTTTAGCAGTCAGTGCTGCATTACTTTCTTCATCGGATGTAGTGTCCGCTGTAATAAATTTGAGAATTTTTAAATAACTACAAAATGATGATCATTTGAATAAATGATTATCTGGAAAAATATCTTCAACATCATCTGTTTCATCGTTAGCAGAAATTTCGGCATAACGTCCTAATTTGGATTTTAAATAATTGTAGCGGCTCCACAATTTTCCTTGATGTAAAGTTCTAGGAGAAGTTTTAGTTTTTGGCTTCCCTGAAATGAAGTAGATTGCATCTCGTTCGTTTGGATAAGCAGGTATAATTTCGTTTGATGCTTGGATAAAGATATCCTTCGGAATCCTAACATCAGAAGTTATTGTTTATTATTTTTAAATATATTTTTAATTGAAGGAGTAAAATTTAAAATTAATATATTGTAGTGAAACTCACACATATTTTTTTGCGAAATGTTGAAACAGATAATCCACTACACATCTGACTAAAATTTATCGAGAATCTTTATTTTCAATCTTTTCAATCTTTTTTTCAAATTTTCACCACTTTTAAGAACGATTTTTCCATTCACAGTTCTAGCGAGATATACTTTCAGACCCAAAGAAATATAATAATGTGATCAACCCAGATGATTACTTTTTAAAAGTGTGATTTACCTCTTCCTCGTAGAAAGGGTTGCAAATAATTAATTACATCTGTAGTTACATTACTGGAATAATTAATAATTACATAGAAAAATTATAATTATACTGAAAATAATTAATAACTACAAAAGAAAAATAGAAATTATATTCAAAATAATTAATAATTACATCATAAAATTGTAATTGTACTGTAATTAATTACAACATTAATTAATTATATATCGTAATTAATTACAGCATAATTACAATTTTCTTGCGTAATTATTAATTATTTTGAATTTAATTTGCATTTTTCTTTTGTAATTATTAATTATTCCTAGGATAATTACAATTTCTTTTATGTAATTAATAATTGAAAAATTGATAATTTACCATTTTTGTAACCCTGCTCGTAGAGGAAGATTGGAATCGATAAATTTTGAAAACTTCAACATTCGTTTAAAGGGGTTAATTAATTTATTTTTTCTAGAATTTCTATAATAATTGATAAATTGGACTATGCAACTTACATCAGGAAACAGTGGGACCTCCTTTCTGTGAAAATCTTTTTCAATCATCGAATTTTCTTTCGCAATCGGAGCTTCAATTCGTTTCTGAATAACTACTTTTGCCTTTGAGTTGCTAGCCTGCATTTCCGCTGTGGAACATGTCTCGGCAGTAGACGTTAGCTGCGTTGTTTGTACAATTGTACTTTTTGACAATTGCGATTCATCAATGTTTTCAGCAGAGTCGTTTTGTAAATCAAGTATAAAATCTGCTGTATTGCAGTTTTATAGATCCTCCACATGTACAACTTTTATTTTCTTCCGAGGTGGAAAATTTTCGTCATTTTCCAATTCCTTAAGTAAATTCGTTTTCTCTTCACAGTTCTCAAAAATAAGTGAGTTATCTAACTGCGAAATATGCTCGTTATACCCTGTTTGAAGAAAAAAATTTAATTCAGAGCTTATGCAAAAATTATTGACAAAATATAACAATATAATTCTTACAGTGCTCTTTTCTGATTTCTGTGGACGTATTGTAACTACACGTTTTGTCATCGGAAAAATTACAATCCGTTTCCTTTAAAAAAAAAAAAA
>CAJFCP010000513.1:0-11827 GCA_904066005.1 Synergus itoensis | reverse complement strand
TAATTTCATGATAATTAATTAGCCGGTTATTTCAAATAATACTGTACACAACTATAAATGTGGTATTTTTTTAGAAAAAAAAAAAAAACCACATTTAAACATCAATACAAACTGTAAACGTAGTTAATTTTGAAAAAAATCTAACACATTATTTTTTATAAAGCAAAACACATGTTGTAATTATTTAATTTATAAAATAAAAGGAAACATTTTTAAAAAATATATATTATTTTTGAAAATTGGTTAAGTTTTTAAAATTCATATCATGTTACTGTTATTCCTATAAAACTCAAATTTTTTAAACTAAAACTTATACTGTGGAAATAAATATTAGTATTATTTTGTATTATTTTGTACGACGGCCCCCATCCGAGTGTAACCTTGCCAAGCGCTGCTTAGCTTCGATGATCGAACAAGAAGCCTTGGACACTTACATACATCCCACCGGGACAATTACATATAATTTTAACAGGGTAAATAGCTTTGGTTTCATTGAAAATTATGAGAATTTTAATCCACATTGAACTGAAATAAATTTTTCATTTTTCTTATATTGTCTGATTTAATTAAAAAGTAACCAAATTTCATTCAAAATATTGAAATTTTAATTGACAATAAACTGATTTTTTTTATCATTTATCATAAAAATTTATAAGTCTTAAAGATTTTTAAGGTGTAATAAATTTTTAAAAGAATCGTATGTATTTGATTCAAAGAAATCCGGATTTCAAAATGATGAAAATTAACAAAACTGTTTTATTGAATACTAAGCGTTAAAAAAAACTTAAATCTTGCAACTCTGTATATTTCAATCGCTCGAGTATAAAATAAAATTTCTTTAAACGTAATTTTCCTTTTTTAGAATAATTTTAGAGCACTTCCTTTTAATTAAAACATTACCAACCAAAAAAAAAAAAAAACTCGGTACTTGAATAAACTAGAATTAATTGCGCATAAAGAATCTCGGCTATAAACACCTTAAAACGTAAACAAACTTGACTATAAACAGACTTTTAAAAGACTCCGAATAAAAGAGTAAAAAACTTGAACGCATAAAGAACACAACACCTGACAGAGACATTGACGCACTCGATAATGACAAAAGAATCTGTAATCTTTTTATAATTAAAATTTTCGGACACCCAGTAGATAGCTATGTCGAAGAGGCGGTCCAGCGAGAAAAAAAAATTGCTCAAGGTTCCTCCCAGTGCCAGTGTACCGAACTGTGCAGATAATCCAGTCGGTGGTATTATTATTAATCTCGCTTAAATCGAGAGAGCGCTTCGAATTTCGTATGAGTTTAGCCCAGATCTAGCATGTGTGATGGTATGGGTGTTTTTATCCGCGGAATAAGTAGTTTATTTAAGTGCACAAGCCTCCACGATCATGATCGTGAGCCAATCACGAGGTAGGAGAAAATTGTCGCGAAAACGTTGTCGTTTCAGCGCGTTGGGAACTTCTCTTCATTGCTGATGACCTTGCTGATACTTTCGAAGGTGTCTTCCATTTAATTTTCTCTCCTACGGCCTTCAAAACAATATCCCAAGCCTTTTATATTATTTTTAAATTTTAAATAGACTCACTTTAACTCGAAAATAATTTCAACCATATTTTAAAATTCACCTGCTGTTTTGAGTCATAAGGCCCAAAAAATCAAAAATGTTAGGCAAGAAAATTAGTGCCATAAAATGTAGGACACAGAAATGTAACAAAAATTTTAGACAAGTATAAGTAATACGAGAAATAAATAATAAATACAAGTATTATATAAAAAATATTGAACCCAAAAATTCTCATACAATACAGGACCAAAATAAGGCTCAACAATGTAAATTTCAAAATAAAACTAATGGCCTACATACATATAAGACCCAAAAGTATGTAGGATTAAAAAGACTCAAAAATAGGTCCCAAAATGTAAATCTTGGACCAAAAAATACACGCAAAATAAATGACAAAATAAAGAACCCAAAAATAAGTCCGAAAAATATAAGGCATAACATATATAAGACCCAAAATATAAGTCCAAAAATTATGAGATAAAATATAAGACCAAAAATATAAGTCCAAGATGTAAGGTATAAAATTAAGACGAAAAACAAGACACAGTATAATTCTCACAAATATAAGGCCCAAAATTAGAGCCCCCCAAAAAATAAGGTCCAAAATTATCCTATTCTAAAAAGATGATGAAATCGAAGTCGAAAAAACCTAACGCCTTTTCCGGCAATCTGATTCGTCGTCGCGTAAGATCGATAGTGCTTTTCGACAATCGATACTTGCGCGCGCTCATTTGAATTTGATTTCATTAATTATCATTTTATCATGAGTCTACACGGAAAAAATATGTCCTATAAAAAGTATAGAACTCAGTCTGGGAATCTTGGACGGGTACCAAAATGTTGTAAAAATTGTAAACCTCCTTCTATGAAATTTACAAGATATTTCAATACTAAGTGCAAGAAAGAACTACATAAAGTCCTGGACAGTCTAGGAAAATATGAAGGGTTCTTAAACAAAATAAAAAAAGCAAAGCTAACTTCAGACCTAGTAGTCTTTTGTGTCCAAGTTCATATCACACACACGAGAAACGTTTTCGTCACTTAATTAATACACACAAACCTAATTCTATACCTAACTTAACACTACTACATACAACGCAATTCTCTAACGCAGAATATCACACGCTGAGTATACCGGTCGAAATGGTCCTTATATACTAACTAGTCAAATCTTCACCACTTGTGAGAAACGTCACAGTGACCCAAGTGATATTTAATTTGTTTTAACATGTTTTATTTAAATATTATATTATAACTGTATCATTTTATTATTTTTAATATTTTAATGTTTAAGATTTCGTGAGTTTTATATAAGTACACTTATTAACTTTATATTTCACTCTGTCAGCTGATGGTCGACTGCGCACATCGACGCGCAACATTTTCCCAGACTGTCCAGGACTTTCTGTAATCTCAGCTCTTCAGTAAATACAAAACTATTTTTCCTAGACTATTATAGAGAATTTCCAAGACTCATTTGCATTTAGTATTGAAAAGTTTGAAACCTTTTATTAAAAGTCATTCAAGATCTCCAATATTTTGGTACCCGTCCAAAACTCCTGGACTAATTCTACATTTTTTACAGGACATATTTTTTCCGTGTAAACTCGAAATATATTGAAAATCTTGGTTTAAAAAAAAACTCGAGAAACACCCTGTATAGTAATATTTAAAATAAACAATTTACTAATTTATTATTATTAATTAATAAATGAATTTAATAATTAATTAACCGGCTTTTCAAATAATACTGTACAACTACACATAAATGCTGTAGTTTTTTTTAGAAATTGAAACCATAATTAAAGATCCATATTACAGTAAACATACATGGTTCATTTTGAAAACAATCTAATAATTATTATTTTTTATAACGTAAAATAGATGTTGTATTAATAGTTAATAATGTATCAAACTTTAAAGAAATGTGAAGTATCATGAGTTATAAATAAAAACAGTGGGTAATTATATTCTTCTAAAAATTTACTACATTTATAGCTGTATTGGATGTTTAAGCGAGGTTTCGTCTTCTAAAAAAACTTAAGAAATTTACAGTTTTATAATAATATTAAAAATAAACAATTAATTAATTTCATGATAATTAATTAGTCGGTTATTTCAAATAATACTGTACACAACTATAAATGTGGTATTTTTTTTTAGAAAAAAAGACCACAATTAAACATCAATACAACTGTAAACGTAGTTAATTTTGAAAACAATCTAACAACTATTATTTTTTTATAAAGCAAAACACATGTTGTAATTATTTAATTTATAAAATAAAAGGAAACATTTTTTATAAATATATACTATTTTTGAAAATTGGTTAAGTTTTTAAAATTCATATCATGTTACTGTTATTTACGCAAAAATTTTTTAAAATAAAATTTTATTTATGACGGATAGAAAAAAAGAAATAAAATATCATAAATTATAACATTTAAAAAAAGTAAATGCGCGCGCGGAGCGCGCGTTCGTTCTTGTAAGTCCAAAAACTTCAAAATAATAGAGGCATTTATAATAATAAAAAAAATATTAAACCTATTAAAAAAGAATAATTTAGCAGCTAAAGGCATCCTACTTTAGGCGAAATTAATTATATACGTAGAATATAGAAATTCTCATTTCTAGGAAATGTATTTGTAATGATAAACTGTCGTCCTCTTCGTGATAAATTTGTCTTCGAAAAATTGCGCAATTGAAATAATGACCGTGCGAGGTAAAAAGTGTTTCATTCGTGGAAAAGAGGAATGTACGCCCAAGCCGAGAATGGGCCCCTTTCGTTCGTCTACCTGGCGAGTATCTTGGCCATCTCTGGTCTCATTTCGAATCTTAAGTCTTGAGACGAGTCACCTCACCCAGTTCTTTGCCACGGATGTTCCTTTGATGATACCTCGCGTATATTTTTCGCAAGACGTGTATCGAAGTTGTACTTCACTTGTTCTTGCATCAAAATTATACACAAGAGAATCACGAAAAGGGTGCAGACCGTGTGCATTACGATCACGAATCCCTAACCGAGTCGTATTATTAAGAGAGTGCATGCACAACTTTTTAATACGAAAGATCGTAATTACAGGATTTAGCACAGTGTTTCGTAATTTTGATTCATTTTAAGCGATTTATTATGAAGAAAAAAGAAAACTGTTAAAATAATGAGCTTTTAATCTCTTATTCAAATCGAATGCTTTTTCAAGAAAATATTCCATTTAATTGCACTTGAGAATTCCAGGTCTGACGAGTAAGAAAGCTGATTGCCTCACTAATCTTTTTTTTTTTAATTTATGAAAGTAAGGCCCAACTGTAAGATTCAAAATTGCAAGTCCCAAAAATAAAAGGCACAAATATTCAAAATATGACTCCCAATTTCAGGATAAACATATAAGTCCCAAAATATAAGGGCAAAATAAAAAATAAATATAAGTGTTGTACAATCTTTAAACAACCCCAAAAACAAAATTGATACAAACTATCATATTTTCGAAATAAGAAAGAAATATCTTACGCTCATCAATAGATACCACGGGAAATCTAAAGTCTCTATCTACTGGATCCCTTCACATGCACTGAAAAAAAGGTTTGGTCCGGACAACAAAATAATTTTGTTGGTATTTGTGCAACAAAATTTTTTTTGGGTCAAGAAAACGTTTTGTTAAACCAACAAAATGTTTTGTTGAACCAACAAAATGTTTTGTTGAACCAACAAAAATTTTGTTCAGCCAACAAAACATATTTTGTTGCACAAAATATTTTTCTCAGTGTGTAGGGATTAGTGGCAATGAATTAGCAGACCAACTTGCTAAAAAAGCTACGGAGCAATTACCATTTGTTAAATGCATACCTCACAGTGACTTTAAACATCTTTTCAAAAAATTAGTTAACAACAAAACTTCTAAGAAAATCGTAGATCAGGGTCTAATCAAAGGTATAACATACTTCGAAAAATATTACACTCAAAGTTCCAAACCTTGGTTTAAAGAATCCTATTATTAAAAGGACATACGTATCGAATATCGAAAAACTGTAATGCTAAAATGCGTGGACCCGATTCCTTATTGGTCAATACAGATGGTCAGTGCCGGATCCAAGGGGGGGCAAACCGGGGCACCTGCCCCGGGCGCCAACTTCAGGGGGCGCCAAATTCATATGTCTAAAAAAATGTTTTATTAAAGCGCCTATTATCTAAGACACCCACAAAAACTGCTCTTCCTAAAAAAAAAAAAAAAAAACAAAGGTCACCACCCTAAATCCGGCAAAGGGCGCAAATGTCACCTTTTTGCCCCGGTTCGAAAAACTCTTAGATCCGGCACTGCAGACGGTGACGCGTCGTATATCGATAATCGCGGATGGCGATGGTTCAGGGTTGGTTAGTGACGTGTCAATTAAAGTTTTCTACCCTTATTGGTTAGTAATTGGTTATTACAGATTACCCGAGAAATTTTAAGTCTTTTCACATGGTATAGTCTGGTAGAGTAAGAGACAGATATACTTAAAAAAATTGTTTAATAAAAAAATTAATTAATCAATTAATTATTAATATAATAATAATAATAATAATTAAAGTAATAATTATATTGATTATTGATTATTAGTTATTACATATTATTATAGAAATAATATAAAATATGAAAATTATAAAATAAATTTGTTATACATATACATTAATTTAATGTTTATTAATTACTTGAAAAAAAAAAATTAATTAATGTATTCAACAGTATCGATATTAATTCTACAATATTCGACAACTGTCGAATACACTAATTCAATTTTAAAGAAATATGAAATATCGTAAAATATAAAATTTAAAAAGAAAATAAACCCGCGCGCGTGAGCGCGCGTTCGATCTTTGTTCTCTCAATAGGGAGTCTATAGTAACAATATGCAGATGCCGCAGCAATCATAATAGCTTGAGGGAATCATTGTTTAAAATTAAAGTTGTAAATGACCCCTTCTGTGAATGTCAATGGGGAACACAAGACTTAAACCACGTTATATGGCAATGTCCGTTATATGATAACCAAAGAAATGATTTAATTAGAGCACTAGCAAAATCCAAACAATTTCCTCCTTTTGATATCAAAAGTTACTTTGGAAAACCCAACATAAATGTAATGAAGCCAATTCTCTTGTTTTTTAAAAAATGTAATATTCGAATTTAAGCCCAACATTGTAAGTCAACGATTTACATATGTATTCTATCTATTTGATATTCTACGCTTTTGTATTTTTTTTTTCTCTATTATTTCTTCTATTATTTTATTATTATTTTTCTGTATATAGCTAAATAACTCCTGTACCATGAAGTTAATAAAGTTACAATTAAAAAAAAAAAAGATAATGAAAGCGAGTCAAATAGGGCCAAGAAAGTTAAGAATGTAAGACCTACAAATTTAAGTCCCAAATGCAGGATTCAGAACAATAAGACCCATTGAAAAATACCTAAAACTATTAAGAATACGAGGACAAATATATAAGGCCCAATATTATCAATCCCAAAACAAGGCCCATGCATAAACAAGGTGTGTAGCGATCAAGCAATTTGAAATTCCCGGGTTTTTCTCAGTTCGCTAGACACCCTGATAAAGTAAAAAGGCCCATAAATATAATTCCAAAAATTATAAATCCTAAAAAAGCCCAAAATACAAAGCCGCAGTTTGTAAACCCAAAACTTAAAACCAGAAATAAAAATAATTATTCAAAAAAAACCGAAAAGGATTAAAAAAACGAAAAATATAAGGCCCAAAATCACCAGTTATAAAAAGGCCCAAAATAAAATAAAATTTTAAAGTACTTTTGAGGCAGAATAATCTTCTTTGCAACGAACGTAGTGGAGGAAAGGTATTTGAGTACTTTGGACTGTCACCCAAGGAGATGTAATTTCCTCGAGTTTAAAATGAAATCTTTTGGGCCTGACAGAAACGCGCGTGCAGGGTCCTTGCGTTGCGAGTAGTTTATGGTGTTCTCGCAGGGCCAGGGCCACTAATAAGCGTACGATAGCGTAGGCAGTTTCTTGGTGTGAGTATCTGAATCCCTGTACGTTCACCATTCTTGATACCTATGCTCAATACGCTGGTTATAAATGTAGAAATGCCCCGTGGGGAGATCTGTCAAATAAATAATACTCCAAAAGCCAACTTCTCTGCACATGCGCGTACAATCCTCACGTCACTATCCACAAAAACACTATTATTGTATACCATCACTGCTTTCGAAATTGCTCAACCCCTCGCGAAAAATACGCAATTGTCCGACGTCATTATTGAAATTATTGTCATTACTATTTATATTTTTTTCTAAAATATCTCTTTCCAAAACTGTGAGGACCAAAAAATAATTCCCAAAAATATCTGACTCACATGTAGGTCGAGTAAAATGAGACGAAAATATGAGATACAAAAAATTAGGCTACGAATAATAGGACCCGAAAAATAGGACCTGAAAAACAAGGCCTAATAATAATTTCTATAGGATTTAAAATCCAAAACATTAATGCCCAAAATGAATTTCAACTGAATACAATAAATTAAAATTTTTATAACACTATTGTCTTAAAAAATTCTTCTCCAGCAGGCATGTTTTTGAATTTTTTTGTGAAAAAAATTGTGAACATTGATTGAACATGAATTTGTAAACTGTGAACATTTTTAAAAATTTTGAAAAATAAAATTGAACTTTTCAATATTAAAAAATTATTTCACCAACAATAAATGACTGGCAACAATTTACATACCAATATTATGCCAGTAGTATGTATTAGTTCGAGAGTGAAGGCAACTTAAAACCTGATAAATGCACTTCCATTTTGTACGAAGGTCCCTCATTCAAGTATAACCGAGTCAAGCGCTGCTTAACTTCGGTGATTGAACGAGAAACTTTGAACAGTTCCACGTAGTCCAAGCGGACAAGAATAATTGAAAATCATAAGTATTACACTTTGAAAGTATACAAGTTGAACACCCCAATATTTTTTAATAATTCTAATTGAGCGACTGAAAATAAAAATTGGATAAAAATATTTCGTTTGTAAAAGTGGGATAAAAATTTTTCAGAGTAAAATGGGACAAGATGAATTGTCAGAGAAAAAACGGAACAAAAGGAGAACCAATCTCGAACTGCGTTCGTATTGGCGTTTTGTTTTTATTCTGAGAATTAATTTTATCCAATTTTTACTTAGTTGAATCAATAACGTTAAATTAATAGCATTGAATTAAAAATATTGAATCAATATCTTTCAATCAATAAATTTGAATCAATAGTGTTGAATCAACATAATTGAATTAAAAGTATTGAATCAGTAGTATACAGTGAATAGTATTGAATCAATAACGTTAAAAAAAAATTGCATTGAATTAAAAGTATAATTGAATTAATAGCTTTCAATCAATAATTTTGAATCAATAACATTGAATTTGTACTCCCTAAATTTAAAACAGTAAAAACTCACTGATTCACAGTAAAATTTCACTGTTTCCGACAGTCTCTAGGCTTCCACTGTAAATCAGTACTCTCTAAACTTGAATCAGTGAAATTTCACTGATTCCCAGTCAAATTCCACTGATTTTCAGTGACTCTTTTCTCACGATTTTAATCAGTGAAAAATCTACTGGAAATCAGTGAAAAGTCACTGAAATTTTCAGTAGTTCAGTGACGATTACTGAAAATTTCAGTGACTTTTCACTGATTCTCAGTGATTTTTCACTGATTCTCAGTGAATTTTCACTGAATGAAATCGTGAGAAAAGAGTCACTGAAAATCAGTGAAATTTCACTGATTCAATTTTAGAGAGTAAAAAGTATCTGTATGCGCCAGTAAGTATTACTCTTTTATCAGTTCCAAAAACTGTTCACTTTAGTACTTTTTTACTAATTCCCAGTAAACTCCACTGACAAATCAGTAAAGTTTACTGTCTTACCAGTTATCACAAAATGCACTGTTTCAATCAGTGGTATTTTAACTATTTCAAATTTAGGGAGTAGATTTTAATCAATAGGGTTGAATTAATTGAATTAATCAATCATTCAATAGCAAAAATCAATATATCATTGAATTAAAAATATTGAATCAATAACACAATGAATAGTGTTGTATCAATAGTGTTGTATCAAAATCGTGGAATCAACGAAATGATCTAATTCAATAGCAAGAATGAAGTCACTGATTCAAAACAGTAAAGTTTTCACTGATTGAAATCAGTGAAAATTCTCACCCACAATTAGAAATGGAGAAAATATTATTTTTCGAAGAAACGATCGTTCAGGCAGTTAAACACTTGCTGTGATAAAATTAAATAAAAAATTGAGTATTTGTTGAGAGGATGGTAAATGAAAAGGTAGAGCGTTAAGGCATTGGAAGTGAGATACCGAGATACACGTAAGACGATACGCGTTATACACCTACATGTATGGTAGGCAGACGGCAAGCCAAGATGGCCGCCTGTGGTCCAATCTACGGGGAAAACGCTGGACCTTAAGTCTGTCTCCTTTTAATTCTCACCGCGAGCCTCTCCTCTCTCTCCTCTCTCTACTCTCGTCACTTCATTGCGTCTCTCCCTCTCTTCTGGCTTGATATCAAATCCCTCTTAACCCCCCCCCCCCCCCCTCCCCACCCAATAGCGTCCACCAACCCCTTCCTCTTTTTCTTTCTCCTTCTCACTCTCAGATTCCATCTTTCTCGTGTAAAACTCTTCTCTTTTCCCTTCAATTCTCTCCCTCTCTCTTTCTCTCTCTCTCTTTCACTTCCCCTCGTTCGCCATCATGCCACGCGATACGTGCGAAACGCGTCGACGTTTTATGCCAAGGCATACACCCAAGAATTAAAAGCCTCAAGGAATATTTAATGCATGAGAAATGTATTTAATTTTAATAATTTGGTAAGCATGTATTCAGGGGATGAACGAATTTATTGCCTCAGTTTGGTTAAGATATAAGATAAGAGTTCCTGGTTATTTCCCGGTTTGCAAAAATTGGTATACCGCAGTCTTATCAAGGAAGTTTTTTGTTCGAAGTGATAATTTTGTACGATGGCCCCCATCCGCATTAGGGTGGTTCAAAAAAACTTTTTTTTTCTAGAGAGTCTCGATCCCCCCAATTTGATTCGAAATCCGAAAAAAGAAAGGTCATATTTTTTTTTTAATTTTGATTTTAACACGTGCCGGTTTTGACTTGAAGTTTCCCATGTAAATTGCATGGGGAAAAATCACTTTTTGGAGTTTTTGGAATAATTTTTTAGGGTTTCGGAAAATGTTACGGGAGATTATAGAGGCTTGTTGAAAACTATCCAACAAAGAATTTCATGTATTTCTTATATGGGTTTGGCACCCCTAACACACCCCCGCGGTGCCTTGAAAACTACCCTTAAAACGAAAAATGCGAGGAAAAATGTCAATCTTTCATATAACCGACCTTCTGAGCGCTTTATTTTCGTTTTTTTTTAATAAAAATTATTTCTATTAGTCTAGTGGAATATTTATCAACATTTTTAATTAATTTTAAATTATTTAAACAAATTCCATTTGTTTAAATAATTTTTTTTTCGAAAATACGTTTTTCTTTATAAAAATTATTACTATTGGTATAATGAAATATTGATTAACAATTTTTCATTACTTTTCATTTATTTAAACAAATTGAATTTGTTTAAATAATTCTTTTTTTCGAAAATTCTTTTTCTCTTATTAAATATTATTACCATTGATTTAATGGAATATTTATTAACATTGAAAAATTGGTTTTCATTTGTTTAAGTAAATTCCATTTGTTTAAAAAATATTTTTTCCAAAAATTCGAGGAATTCTAAATTTTTATTTTTGCGTAACAAAAATTTATATTTAAATATTTTCCAATCTCCAGATAGCAAGAAAACAACATTATCTCGCGACACAAAGTAATACTTAATAGAATAAGATGTAGATTATATATTATATATTATATAAAAAATTATAAATGTTTTATATCATAGATATTAAAATAATAATTTATTACATTCTCATCAGAGAATGTATTAGTTTTGTGTAAAATTTGACCCCCCCATTTTTTGTCAAATGTCGACGTTTTGTGACCCCCTGAACCTGAAAAACATGTTTTTACCAATGTGTCTGTCTGTCTGTCTGTCTGTCTGTTTATATGTCTGTCTGTCTGTCTGTAGATTTTAGTTTGTGAGCACGATAACTTTTGAAAGAATTGACCAATTGGATTGGCCTTTGGTATACTCTTTTAGTGTCCTAAAATGAAGGTCAAGTTCGTTAGCCAGCCATTTTTGAT
>CAJFCP010000512.1:0-32286 GCA_904066005.1 Synergus itoensis | reverse complement strand
GCGTTCCATCACCGATCTGGGCCAAGTTTGGGAATTTCTGCACGGGATGTTGCATAAAGTGAAATACCTTGAACCGCCTAAAATCATACGTTTGGTTTTCAATTACAATTTCCAAGTTAAGATGTTTGCGTATCACGATTATTACTTTCCATGAAAGAAGCAGTTTAGCATAATGGAGGACAGCAATATCTACATTTTTGATGAGCATGGTATTATGAATTAAAAGATATTTTAAATGGCGACCCATATAATCGATCTGCCGCGCGACTCGCACGCGATTTATAGCTCGAGGAGAATAAATTCTTTTAAGGTCAAATTTATACAGCTGAGGTTGAGGCTGAGGTTTGAGAAAGTAGGGTAATTATTATCCTAAAGGGCTAAAGAATATTATACTATATTGCACCTTGAATTTCAGGTCGAAAACTTTTGAAAAAAGTCTTTTGAAATCACTCAAATTTCTTTAATTAAATCTTCTTCAATCATCTAAAATATACTTAAAAAAATATTTTGTATTTTTTTCTCTACCGGATTTTTTTTGAGACTATACTCAGAGAATTCGATCATTAAGTTCTACCGAAAACAGCGGCAAAACTTGAAGAAAGAGACATTTTGGTAATGTGTCACATAATTTTTAATATTTATTAAATAGCATAACGAAAAGTTCGTGAAACTTTGACGAGCACGAAGTAAAAATTGAGTACGTTAGGAATTAATTTAAGCGCGTGAGATTTTAATTAGTCTTCGTAAGAAATTACTGAAGTCTCGGTAAAACGGAAAATTATTGCTTAACTCATTCACAATATTTTCAAGATCGTATGCATGAATGAAACCGACATATGGGTGATTGTAAGATTGTGGGCAAATTTGAGGTCCCAGTACTATACAATTTATAATGAGCTTTTTTTGATTTTTTAAATTTATTTAATAAATACTTATTATTATTGTGAACAACAATCTGAAAACAATTTTTTAATTTTTATTCTCATTTTATTTAATTTCATACGAAAATACCTCAAAAGTCACTCTTTTCCGGTTTATACACTGTCCCAACCTCAATCTGTGCGCGGATAAAACTATTTTATCCATTTATTTCCAAAGGAAACTAAAAAATGTCTATTGTATTATGTTTATGAATTCCGAAGGTACAAAAGTCTAATTTAAAACATTTTTTGGACGTCAAATAAATAGTTTTGAATAAATTTTAAAGTCGGTCCGACGATTTTGACATAAATAGTTTTCATTGGTGTACACCCTTTCTCTTGGAAAAAGTATTATAATTAAAGATAAATAGTAAACACAAAAATATTAAGCCTGACGATACGAACAAGATTCTATAAGATAAAATGTATAATGATCATAAATTTTTCTTTTAATCCGATATTAAAACTGGAAAGTGCACTTGGACAACAAAATTTTCATTGGTGTATATCTCCTAAAAAATGTGTTTTCGATTTTAAAAAAATATAAAAATCATTGTATCACATACTTAGAGATTACACCTTTCAGAACCAAACGTTTTTTTAACATTATCATATTTATATTTTCCGTAAACATTAAAACAGTAGGATTGGTGTAACGTAGAAAAATTCATTGGTGTAACACACCTTCATCAAATACTATCTGCGCATGTGCACAAGTTAGCTGATTCGATAAAGTTCGATTGCAATATCGATTTTCCACAGCTGGAAAAGACTGTAATTTTATTAAACTATTGAAGATAGTTTTATAAAATGTAAAATTTTAATTATATTACCTAACATACGTTAAAAAAAATGGTGTAATACAAATTTAAAATTTATCATTATCTTGTGATTATAACATATGTGATATGCACCTGATAAACATGGTTCTGCACTTTTTAAATCTGGCGCTCTTTTGTATCAAATCCCTATAACCTCAAATCCACTTCACATATTTCAAATAAAAATTAAATTATCATTTCTTATTTTCAGAAGGGCCCCTTTAACATTTCAAATTTTTATATCTGATATAATCAATAAAAATTATTTATTACTCCATTCATAATAAAAATACGATTTCCACTTTAACCACTCAAGTTTTCCCACAATTTTACAATCACCCATATATGAGTAAACATCGAATATATGTAGGTTCCCGTGCGAGGGAACCTTCGATTTTTTAACATGATTTTTTTCTATTTCAGATTTTTAAAATATACATAGAGTAGAGTGGGGCGAAAACGTCACGGGATGAAAAAGCCATTCAGTTATCATTTGAGCACAGTGATGTTCAGCATCTTCGCAATGCACTTTTTGAGATCGCTACTAAAGCGCGCAAAAATGGCAATATTGATTAAATATACCATCCATCTTCACAGATCCTTCAGATTTTATTTTAAAAAAAATTTCTGGTGAATATTGTCCGAATTATAATAGTTTTCTGAACGAGAAATGATCGTTCATTTTCCTCGACATGCACCTAATTCAGAATGGTTTAGCAAAATTTAAGGCAATAGTTATGAGGCGAGAAAGCCAACTATACCTTTTATTCGTATTTTTTGTTAAATTTTTAGCAAAATGGTGCGTAACTATAAGCGAAACTAGCTGTGAATCCGATCTCGGGTGTTCCATTTAACTATATTTAAATTTTTTGTGCTCATTTTTTGAGCACTTTGCTTCCTCATTAAGATGAAGTTGCAAATGAATTTGCTTCCTCATAGAGGAAGCATTAACGATTTTCTTAAATATTAAAAGATATATATAATTCTTTTTTCTCGAAACAGAGAATCTTTCGACCTCATCATTCATAGATTCCGTGCGTCGAGACGAATCGATTGAAGATTAGGATTAGTGTTTTTTTATTACCTGTAGGATTAGTGTTTTTATTTGAACCAATATATGAAAAATTAAAAATTTTCAAAATTACAAATAAAAGCATAACTTCCGTAATATTGAATAAAATTCATTAATAATACAGGTCAATCGATTCGTCTCGACGAAAGGAATCTTTCTTTTCTTTACATAAGTTTTGAATTTTTATTATTTGAGAAGTTATAGTCGAAAAATCAATTTTACAAAAATTCAAAATCTACATCAAAAGTTTAAAATTCAATATTTTGAAAAATCCTTTGGCACGTTTTGAGATATTGGTGGTGCCAATATACCCTACAAATTTCATCAATTTATCTACAACTGTCTTTAAGTTAATAGGGCGACAAAAAATGGCGACATCCATACACACATACACACATACACATATATATATGTTAAAATTTATTAAATTGTGTTGTCTACAATATTTGTATTCTATAGCATGCATAAAAATCTAGTATGTATCTTTCAGGTTCGAATATAAAGAAGGTTACTAGAAAACTATAATTAATTAGAAGTTTTCTACTAATTCAGATTTAGGATCTTCTATTTGGACCTCTCTTTTCTCTTACCGTCCCAGTCTTTAGCATTCCAAAAAATGGTGCTTAAGTGGGTCAGTATTTCTTCCTCTTTTATTTTTAATTTTTCTCGAACAACATCTAGAAATAAAAATTTTAAAAGTTAATTAGACTGAAAAATTAGCACATAATTATAATATAATAAAAAATGTAAATTTTAAATCTATTACCTACTACACATGTACAAAATTTGAAATCCCTGAACACTTCCTTCTCCGGTACCTTTTTCGATACGGTAAACTTCATTACCACTTCTCTAATTAAATATTTTTTTATTATTTCTTTTAATCCTTTGCGTGTTCCACCCTCTTTACGCACGTATAAGTCCAGGGAAGCTTTCTGCAAATATAAAAGGGAAATTGATAATAAAATATATTTTTTTTTAAATAAATAAAAAGTTCATATTCCACGAATTAATACGAGGAAGAATTAACTTACAAATTGATTTGCACACTCTACGTCAGTTTTTAACATATTTTCAAAAGCTAAGAATTCTTCAAAGCTTTTAAATGGTAGGTGCAAATCATACTCCTCGGCGAAACTTTTCTTGCCAATGTAGCTGGCACTGCAAGTAGCTTCAAACATTCTTTTAAGCTCGTTTAGCTGCTCCATATTAGTTTTAAATTCAGAACGCAAGGACCTTATTTCTCTTAAAATCATTTTATCTGAAAAAAAAACGTATTAACAAAATTTTTAATTTTTATTCTAGGTTTAAATATTCTATAGATTAAATTATAATTACAATCCACAATATCTTTTGACGTTGAATCTTCTCTTGAAGATTTCTTAGCTTTAACCTCCAGTTGGGAAAATCTTTTTTTATTACAATCTGCGATTCCTGTAAAGAAAACCAAAATTACTTTCAGACTAATTGAAATATAAAAAATTCTTCACTTAAAGTTCTATAAAGATAAGTTTTTACTATAATTTCCAGATTATATTTATTAAGGCCATGCATTACTTATACGATCCTTACTATACCGATCTCTTTTCTCTGCAACGTTTCTTCTCAATTTATTGACAATATAAATTGAAAAATTCCACAATTAAACTTATAGCATTAAGGGAGTACAAGGCTTTAGAGGTTCTGAAAAGTGACTTTTTTCGAAAATTTTTTTGGAAGAGAAAAAAAATTGAGCCCAGAGAACTTTGAGATATATTCTAATCTATATTATAGAAGTGTGTAAAAAATTGTTTCTACATGAAATAGTTAAATTTCACTGCAAATCCTTCAGCCTATTCCTTCTAAAAAAATTTTCGAAAAAAATAATTAGGGCATGCTCTGCGCTTGGTTGTGAAAAATTTTTTTCGGTGTTCATCATGTCCAAACGGAATGATATATCGCTCTGAAACTTTGGAATATAGGAAATGAGACATTAAATTACGTTTTTATATTTAGTTGGAGCCATAATTTTGAAAAATAATCAGATCCCTACTATACCGACTTGATTTTTTTTCCAAATTTTGACTCCAACTAAATATACAAACGCAATTTAATGTCTCATTTCCTATATTTCAAATTTTGAGACCGATATATCATTCCGTTTGGACATGGTTGACACCAAAAAATTTGGTTACGTCGTCACCATAGAGCATGCATTTAAGGTACTTTTATCTGGTTCTAAATATTTACATTTATAAAAAAAACTTATTTTTAATTTTTTTTTAATTGAATAAAGATTTAGCACCAGATAAACGTATACCTTAGTAGGTTTTCTTTAATTTTAGAAATTTCCAAATTAAGATCTCAGCAGAGCTCTGATCTCAGTAAATTTAGAAGTAATTTTGCATAGAAAAAAATGTCGATACGGTAGGGATCAAATAAGTAATATGATCTCATTTACCATAAATTTTTTCTGAATCCTTTCCAGCAATGTTTTCTTCATGATAATCGGCAGATGATCTATCCCTGTCTATGTGATTAAAATTATCATGTATATAATTGCTGTTTAATTTCTGCTTCTTCCTCGCAGGATGACTTCCAACACATGATCGTTCCATCTTGCCTAAAATAATGTCAGTCTTCATTAATTTTACATGTATATAAATATTACATTGAAAATTTAGAAGATCCGAAAAATGACTTTTTTCGATAATTTTTTTTATAGAGAAAAAAACAACTAAACCCAGTTAAGGGCAAATGCCAAACTATGACGTCACGAATAACCGACCGCATAATGTATTTATATTCCACCTTCTTATTTTTTAAATAAATAAAATGTCTCGTTGCAAATTTGAGAAACGAAAGAAAATATATTAGCCGATCGCTGTCTGGTCCCTTGGAGCTTGTATTTTGCATGAAAACTATATTGTTTATAAAATTTCAAAATGCTATAATGGACATAGAAATTTTATGAACAATATAGTTTCCATGCAAAATAAAAGTTCCAAGGGACCAGACAGCGGTCGGTTAATATATTTTCTTTCATTTCTCATATTTTCAACGAGACATTGAGTATATTTTAATCTATATTTTAAAAGCACAAAACAATTTTTTCATGAAATAATAAATTACTGCAAATCCATCAGTCTATTTGGATAGGACAAAAGTTTTTACATATATATCTTTTTAATGTTTTTTAAAATCTCAGGTACTTTTGAGTATTTTTTATTATTTTTCAGGTATTTTCGAAAGCTGTTTTAGAATTCTTCTGTAAAAAGTATTTTAGATTTAGAAAAATGTTAATGAAATATATTGAAAACTATGCCCTATCCAAAAGACGATGATAGTCAAGGTAAAATTCGATATCCAATTTTTTCTGTGCATTCTTTAATCGACGTACACGATATTTTGCTTGTAATTTTTATTTAAATCAAGAAACCCAACACATTTTTTTATAGACATATATTTTTCTTTTCTGAGAATCAAGGAAAAACAGAAAAATCATGAAATTATAACGTCTGTTAGGTTTAAACAAATTTATTAAAGGAAAAAAAAATGCTTTAAGGGCATGTGATACTTTATCATATAAGCGATTTATTTTCCGCAACTTTACGTTCACAATAATAAATATTTTGGACTAAAACTAAGCCATTTACCTCTGTTTCATACAGACGAAGGTAAATGGCCCAGTTTTTAGTCAAACATAATTATTATTGCGAACGTAAAGTTGCGGAAACTAAATTGCTCTTATGGTAAAGTATCACATGTCCTTAAAATGTTTTGAAGTTATATAATTTCACAATTATCCTGTTTTTTCTTTATTTAAATAAAAGAAAAATACAAGTTAATTGAACATTGTTTTACGTTAATTGTTTCAGACAAGAATTACGAGCTACATCGTGTATGCTGGAATAAGCTGAAGAATTTGCAGGAAAATTAACTATTTCATGTTGAAACAATTTTTTTACACACTTTTAATATAGACTAGAATATAACTCAATATTCACTAGACAAAGTGTTATTTCTGCTTCTAAAAAAATTCTCGAAAAAAGTAATTTTTCGGACTTATTCTAAAGCAGGACACCGTCTTAAGGTAATTTTAAATGGTTCTAAATATTTACATTTATAAAAAAAAATTATTTTTAATTTTTTTTTTATTTGCATAAAAATTTAGCACCAGATAAACGTATACCTTAGTAGGTTTTCTTTAATTTTAGAAATTTTCAAATTGAGATCTCAGTAAATTTAGAAGTAACTTTGCATAGAAAAAAATGTCGATAAGGTAGGGATCATGAAATAAGTAATATGATCTCATATATACCATCAATTTTTCCTGTATCCTTTTCAATCATTGCTTTTTTCTTCTTTTTTTCCCCAGCCTCACTGCCTGCAATATTTGATTCATAGTAATCTCCTTGTGAGCTATCGCTGTCTATCTGAGTAAAATTGTCTTGTTCGTTATTGGTTCCTAATTTCCTCTTCCTACTCACAGACCGACTTCCATCATATGGTCGTTCCATCTCATCTAAAATAATGTCAAAGTCTTCGTTAACATATAATATCACAAAATGCGTAAGTAAAACTTATCAACGTTATATGTATAAAGATAAAAACTCTAATTACCTTCACTTGCCAAACTTTCAACTTTTTTCTCCGATTTCAAAAGAAGTGAAGAACTTTCTGACACATTCGTGTTAGGAAGTTTTGGCACATCCATTATTCTATCAAGATTTTCAAATGACTCCATTTTTTTCAGTTGATTTTGTACAATTTTAGCTTTTTCTGACGAATCAACTTCAGAATCAGTGGAATAAGCGAATTCTTTCATTGTGAGGGTGTTCAATTTGTCAACTGCGTCTTCATACGTGTCTGTAGGTAAAAATTAATTAATTAATTAATTTTTATTCAATTAATTTGAATTGAATATAGATATTTCAAAAAGAAACTCTAGAGATATTTTTTGTTTCAATAAATAAATATTGCAAATCAGAAAACTTTAATTAATACTCTTATGAACTAACCTGCATGTCCCAAGATCTTAACATGATATTCTGGCCAATCGTTTGGTGCAGCCGCTTGTTTATCCAATAAACTGTACAATTGGGTGTTCGTGTCATCATTATATGGAGGTGGCATGTATTTTGTCACAAACTTCTTGTTCTTATAAGCCATCCACTTTAATAATGTGATATCCACATTCCTTGTAAAGCGCGGTCTTCCCGTGCTAATAAAATTCACCAATTGGAATGGCTTCGGTACGACCACTAGGTTGGCCATGTTAATTTGACTTCAAAACCTATTTTTTTTACAACAATTCATACATTATTAGCCTAGCATGGATATAAGTAAAGAACGTTATAAATCATCAATTTCAAAATGTACATTTCATCATCAATTTATATGTACATTTCGTCACTAGTGCGATATTGTGATTTTAGCCAAGTGACACGCCGCATAGTGTTAAAAATGGGGTTTTTTGTCTCAAAATCGGCTACAGTTTACAATTCTCAACCGATTTGGCCTTTTTTTTTAAACTACTCGGGAATAGATTTAAAAGACCGTCTATAGAATGGATTTTTGAATTGAAGCCTGAATAATTATTTAGATAAATAAACAATCAGGAAAAATTACACTTTTTGAGAATGTGATTTTTTTTCGCCAAATATAAGATTGTCATAATGCTACTGGGCCTTGAAATCAATGTTGGTACTCATAAGGAACATATAGAATTAATTTTAGTTTGAAGCTAATTCTTATAAACAAATTATATAAACAAATACATGAATGAGATGCTCAATGGCACAAAAAATTTTTTGTTGGTTGAAAATGCTGAAATATGTCATCAGAATAATGTTCGTAACAAACAATAACCATATCTTAACAATTACTATTGTTATAAACAATTTTAATAAAAAATTTGAATGTTTTTCATTTTTTCATAGAAATATGTTGCTTTTCTTATCCAATGGACGTAAAATATATTTGACACAGATTATTTAAAGTAAGCCATTGTATTAACTAAATATTTCTAATTATTTATAACAAAAATTATAAACAAATTACAAAATTAGTCATTTCCACTCAGAAAAAAATTATTTTTTGTATTGTTATTTTTGTTTAGTTTGATTGTCTGGAAGACGGTTTAATCGAAAAAATAATTTTTTTCTGAGTGGAAATGACTAATTTTCTAATTTGTTTACAATTTTTGTTCTAAATAATTAGAAATATTTAGTTAATATAATGGCTTACTTTAAATAATCTGTGTCAAACATATTTTACGTCCATTGGATATGAAAAATGACATATTTCTATGAAACAATGAAATAAATTGAAATTGTTAATTAAAATGTTTATAAAAATAGTAACTATTCACATATTTAAATTATTTGTTATTGAAATATTATTGTTCGGTTATCTAGAGGATGTTTTAGAAAAAAACAATTATTTCATACGAGAAAATGACTAATTTTGGAATTTATTTATAATTATCGTTATAAACAATAAGAAATATTTATTTAATACAATTTTTTATTTTAAATAATCTATTTCAAATATATGTTACGTCCATTGGATAAGAAAAGCAACATATTTCTATGAAAAAATGAAAAACATTCAAATTTTTTATTAAAATTGTTTATAACAATAGTAATTGTTAATTTAGAACCAAAAATCCCAGTTTTTGAACACTGTGCGCCGTGCAAAAAGCTCGATATTGTGCACGCAAGCGAATGCTAAATTAAGCTTTTCACACGTATCAAAAAATACCATTCGGTACATGATGTGCGAGAATGTACTATTTTGATACGCCGTGCGCAAATGACAATTTTGAAAGGAAGAAATTTTTAATGAGAAGCAGTGAATAACATTTCCAAATCAAATAAAAAGTTTAATAATACATACCTCAAAATGTCTTGATCTGTTGAAGTGTATTCTATAATTTTCTGCGGCTTCCTGTATATGAAAAGTCCACGACACTACAGTGTTCACTACACAAGGGTTTTGTCATAACTGACGATGAAAAATTTTATTACTTATTACCCCATTTATAATTTTATTACCCCAGAGACCCCAAGACGCTTCTCCTCAAACTTAAAATTTTTCGAGATACATTTATATTGGTTAAGATAAGTTTGTGGAAGCATTTTGACACTTCTTCAGTTGAAATTATAGATTCTGGGGAATTCCCAAAATAAAGTTTATGGTTGCTTTAGCTTAAAGGACAGTAAGGGATTTGCGTTTGAATTGGAACATTTGTCCTAAGCTGAGACCGCCATAAAAGTAGGTACAAAGGAGGTAATAAATGCTACAGTTTCTAGGATTAAAGACCTTGCAGTGAATTAGTAGAATATTTAAGTGTGAATTTACTTCAAATATGAAGAAGCTCAAGGTGCCTCCCATGGCAGCAGAAAACGCAAAGCAGAAAGCAGAAAATGATAAGAGTGAAAGAGAGAGCGAATCTGCCTTTCTCGTTCACTCTTACGATTTTCTGCTTTCTGCATTGTGTTTTCTGCTGCCATGGAACGGCACCCTCAGGTAAATTCAGAAGAAATAAAATCAAAAAAAGATAAATAATTTGTGAAACAATTCAGAAACACATAAAAAATTTTCCTCAACAATCAGAAGATGTAATATTAATAAGAGAAGAGCAATAATTAGAAATTTTTGTGGAAGAAATAATTTTTTAAACAATTAAAATTTTTTTAAATGATTAAAAATTAATTTTAAAGTCTTAATAAATATTCCTCTAGACCAAAAGTAATCATTTTTATAAAAAAATAATTTCCGAAAAAAATCACGAAATTACAGCTGGGGTTTTCGATCCCATGAGGACTTCAACGTCAGCGCTTAAGTAAAACCTTCATTTAAGGTAACAAATTTGAAATTTTTATTTTAGATCAGCGGTTGACTGGCAATCGCGGTCACCGTGCGCGCACTTTTTTTCAATGAGTTCCAGAAAAATAATAATAAATAATTAATGTCAAGATATTTTGGACTCAAAAAATTACCAAATGTACTTGAAACAATAATAAATACAATGCAAAAACTCTCATTCAAATCGATTAATTTCTCTTCTCGTAAAAAATTTCTAAAAATCACCTTAAATTTGGCTCTGATTTGTCCTGTAACCCCTTAATCCTACAGGTCAATCGACCGATTGATATATTATTCCGATTCAGAATAATTTTTCGGTTACCTCTCGATTATTTTTAATTTCTTTGGAGATTTTATTTTTTTAGCATTGTGTGGTTGGAAAAAAAAATTATATATAAGAAATTTTTTAAAACCATTTTTGGATTTTATTAACTTCTTTTTTAAAATTTACACTATTTTCTAATCCATTAAAAATAGTTTATTCACAGTTTAAATTAGTGATGTAGAAGAGGCATCGTGTACACTCGCCGCATTCCACCTTCTCTTAAATTTAATAACAATTTCACCATTTTTACTTTTACATCAGTAAGATTGTAAATATGTAGAGTGTTTTGCGCTTTTGGACAAAGTTCCCACATGCACAAGTCTTTGGAATCAGTAGGATATAAGAACAAAGATCTTTTCACATTCCAAATATTTCCCTCGATTTGTATTCCCTCTGGTGTACGTAACATATTGTTAATTTTAAACAATTTTTTATTTCTTAGCATTACAAAATTGTCAGGAAACTTAGTTGTTAATGTATATTGCTTATATTTCAATTTCAACACTTTGTTTTCAACGGCTTTTAGAATTTGAATTCGATAAGGTTTTTGTGGTTTCAGAGGATCTATTGTAAAAAATTCATGGAGTCTGCGACAAACTTGGGCCAAGGGTTGATACGGTGTTCGAATTAGATTTATTAATTTGCCAAGGAAATTTTCAAATGAGAAGGCAGAAATGCTACTCAAGTTACAACCCGTAAATATTACATCATCAGCAGCGTGAATTACGCAGTGCATATTCATTACTTGGATTTTCGAATATAATATCTTTAATCCCAAAAAAAATCTCTGTAAATAAATTTTCGCATACTGATGATATTTTTTAATTAGTTTGTCGTTACACAATATTCTGCAAGCCAAGTGTAGCAGTAAGAAGTTTTTCATACGTCTTACGTCTATAATATTTAATAAAACTACTGGGCCACAATATAACAAAAAAAAACGAAATTCTGTTGCTTTCCATTTACTTAGTAACTTTAAAGAGCGTGTCTTTCTTTGAAATTCACACGGAATACATTTTTTAATCATTAAAAGTCTTCTAGAAACTTCGGTCTTCAATTGCTGACCAACCTTAGCACGCCCTGCAATTACAAACCACTGATTCATAAGTCGCTTCATGACGCCCTCACAAAATAAATGCATGAAGTCAAGAACAAAAACAAAAATCATATTAAGCAGAGGTCGAACTCGCAATAGTGGTGATTCTCCATTATGATGATTACGTTGCGTTTGAAGTCGAAATTTCTGGTCGGTTCTCTCATCGCAATCGATAAACGGATATTCTGTTACATGGTTGGCCCTTATACCGAGGGGCCGTTCACTGGAGGGATCAGTGATTTTTCTGATTCAGAGATTCCAGAATCTTAGGGATCCGTTTGAATCTTAGGGATCCGTTTGAAATCCGCAGAATGAGTCGGAATCGCCAGGAATGAGCCGGATCAGTTGGGATCTTTCGGGATCGCTACGACTCAGTGCACTCTCGAGTGAATCACTGTGGATCAACGCGTTAAAACTTGAGTCGCCATGCCGTTTTGGGCCTTTCGAGTTGGCTCCTGGTATCATTAAAATCGATTTTTAAAAATGAAATTTTTTAAAATATAGGCTTGTAGAGAAGAACAAAACGAAACTTTTTTCTATTTGAAGTTTTTTCGTCCGACGAATATTTTTAATACTAAAAATCAAAAAGGGAGAAAAAATTTTCCTCAAATTCAATTATGTTTTAAAACAAAAATCGTGAAATTTCAGCCAAATATTATTGAAAATGTTTTAAATTTATTATACACATGCAGTATACCCTAGCGATGCCTACAAAATCAAAAAAAAATAATGAAAGCTGCATATAATGTAACGCAACTTTCAAACGCAAAACATTTTTTCTTAAACAAAAGTATTTTTGCACTTTTTGGACTTGAACATTTTTTCAGAAAAAGTACCATATGGCGATTTCATGTGAAATTATTGAACACGCGCACGTATACTTTCGAAGAGAAATGTTTCAGAGAAAAATGTATTTTTTGTAATTTACCATTTGACAAACATGTGTTAGTTTATTGTAGACTTGTAAAATTTGGTCTTCAAATGTAATAGTCTCTAAGGGTCTTTCACTTTTTTAAAAACGGAAGTTGTAAATGCCTAAAATCTTAAAATTCTGTTATCCAGCACGTTCTAGCCTAAGTTTTTGCGAGTTTTTATTACTTCATGTACCTGCTCTTCGACCCTTCAGGTCGAAGCCTATTTAATTGTATTATATTATATTTGAAATAATAAAGTAAAATGTATAAAGTAATGTTTATAATTTGACATTTTTTTTATAATTTCGAATAATTTTTGCCGTAATTTTTATTTTTCCGAATAATCATTTGTCATAATTTTAACTTTTTCGAAATGCTATTTTGTCATAATTTTCTGTAGTTTTCATGGTGACATATGACAGATCATGTTTGAATTAAAGAAATTTTAGGTTAGGTGTTAATTTTAAAAATTGTTCGAATTTTAATTTTAAAGACTGATACATACTTGTAGAGAATTTTAAAGCGCATGTTTTTCCATCTTGCAAAAATTTTTAGGTTTTGTAGTTTTTAAAATAGTTGATAAAAAATGGATTTTTAGAAAACGAAAAATTCAAATTTTTTTCAATCCTATAGAGTGACAAAAAAAGACTCATGGTGCAGTGATGTCGGCGTAAAGGAGAAATTCATGAGAGTAACCGAGATAGACAGATCTGTTTGCCTCTTTCAGAAACTCATGAGAGTCCCGTGTGGAAAAATTTCGTGGCAGTCTTAAGTAGAGAGATGGACTGGCTAGACCGAATCGAGACCGTCTACTTAAGACGGTCTGACAGGGTGTTGGCCATGGCCCTTTCAGACCGACTCGATTGAAAATTTTCAAAGTATCATCGAGACGGTCTGGCTTGGCCCCGCTCAGACGGTCTCAATTGAAAATATTATAAGTGCTATCATGACACTTTGTTGTTTGTTGCAAGGTTACAAATAATTAATTACAACTGTAATTACATTACCGAATTAAATAATAATTACATAGAAACATATTGTATTTATATTCAAAATAATTTAAAATTACAATAAAAAATTGTAATTCTACTCAAAATAGTTAATAATTACAAACACATTATAATTTCACTTGAAATAATCAATTAAAAATTTTTTTTTATTTTTCAATTATACGGAAACCGAGAATCTTTATTTGTGTATTTGCATACAATGAAAGAATGTTACATTAATTGTAATTGTAATTGTAGGTAAATAATATACACAAATATAAACTCTCGTTCCGCGTATAGTTCAAAATTAATTAAATTATTTTTAAGATTAACTATTATTTAATTAACTATTATTTAAGATTTAACTATTTATAAAATGTGTAAAGCAAAAAAAAAATAAAAATATATTCCTGGCAATTATCTCTGGCTTTTCTGTGGAAGAGCTTGGCTGAGATTTTGTTCACGAACTCCAAGCGGTTGAATAGCTCAGGCGGTTAGGGCGTGCGTTTAGGATATTAGGGTCGGGGGTTCGACCCCCAGCGAGTGCGATTTTTCGAAGTGTGTGAGCATGCGATTATATGTGTAAGAGTCCGTGCGAGTAATTGTGTAACTTAAAACATAAATTAAGTGCAGTTATCATATTTAAAACAATTCTTCTTTTTTTCAAATTTTTCATTACAGCTCGTTGATCTAGCGCCAACCGTTAAGTCTAAACCTTTCAATATAATCTCTATAAGATGGCACATGATGGAGATGAATTACTTGACTTATCTTATACTGAGTACTAGATTTCTATTACTAATCATCAGGGTTTTAAATTCGATTTCTCTCCGTGTACAGCCAAAAAAAAAAACATCTGGACGAGCTGACCAGCGGCTGGTCAGCACGGTCTAATCTAGACCATCTCATGGTTTAGGCGTCACTCATCTAGCCAGCGGCTGTATAGACCGTCTGCCCAGAGACTGGACAGAAACAAGGACGGTCTGGCCAGTCCCCATCCAGCGCCCCGAAATTTTTCCACACGGGGTGAAAGAGGCAAACAGATCTGTCTATCTCGGTTACTCTCATGAATTTCTCCTTTACGCCGACGTTTTCAGCATGCGGAATCAGTTGGACTCAGATGGGATCTGGTCGACTCAGGCGGGATCAGGTCGACTCAGACGGGATCAGGTCGACTCAGACGGGATCAGGTCGACTCAGTTCCGCTCAATGTACACAAACTGTCAGAATGATCCCTGTGCGTTCTTCTGAGTTGGAATCAAACCGGATCATGTTAAAAGAGTGGAATCACATGAATCTTGAGTTGATTTACAGAATCAGTATGCTCACGTAGAAAATGATTCTTAGTGAACTGCCCCTCGCCTTATACCCTGAATCTCGCACCTCTCGCAAGCATAAAAACCTGTATGACCTTTCGTACATTTTAAAAATGCTCGAGCAGGCATATCGCAAACAAAGCAATGAATTTTTACATGAAAACGTTTATTTTCAATGACGATTCCATTAGCTTGAAGAGTATTGAGTTCATCGATAAACTCTCGCAAGAAATCATTGATACTTTCCGGTTTTGAGTTCCCACAGTAAATGGTAACAGGAAACGGCTTGTAAATATCAGGCTTGTAGAGAATTTTAGCAGAAGTTACCCAAAATCCTTTTTCTCCGGATTTTGTTAAACTTACGCCATCACTATTAAATTGTAAAAAGATCGTTGCCTTGGAATATACATTGACATCAATGCATTTCTCAAGTCCTTTTTTGATTCCAAAGTATACATATTCTCCAACGGATCCATCTGCATCTGCCATTTCTTGAATATTATAATCTGCTGAGCTTGTACTTAAAAGGGTCTTAGCGGACTTCGGTAATTCGGGTAAACCAGTGCGCCGTAGTATTTTTAATAGAGCATCAACATCCACTTGTTCTATTCCCCTTGTAATTGCCCATGACCGAATTAATGGATTACGATAGTACCATAACAACTTGCTGGGACCCAGAAGTAGGCGTGTAATGGCATTGAACAGTTCCGTCATGTTTACCAACTACTTTCAGCGGAACTTCGCGACCAAGTCCGTTTTGAATTTTAACTTCCAATGGCGCTTTACCAGCTTTTCTCGAATCAACAGTGAAATGAGTTGGTTTATTAAATGGAACACCGTCTTGTTGGATTCCTGGTCCATGAACTTCAACCTTTACAAGAAAAATAAAAATGGCAAAGAACAATATTATGGGTCTATTTATCTATCTATCTACAATTTTGAACTGAGGAGCCTAAACCAACCTTATCAGGATCGAAGTCAGTCTTTGGACCTAAATTGACGATGTACGGTGACTTAGGGATGTCTTCCCCGTCACAAAGAATGCGCACTACATAAGGTCCTGCAGCTGTTGATATATAAGAAACATCCGCAGTTCCATCTCCGTTATCTACATGATGCATTTTTGCTTTAGATCGACCCTCAATAGAAAATTCCAGCTCTCCAGTTTCTCCATTAGCATCGACTGTGAATCTCGCAGGATATCCAATAATTCCGCCGTGCAATCCAGGTCCAAAAACTCTGATTGCTGATTCTTTGTAGGGACCAACGTTTACTTCAAAGGGAGATTTCAAAGGAATTTCCTTTCCTCTGTAGGTCACCATAACCACGTGGCGATCATCTTTCACTGGATTGTAGACGCACTTGTAAGTCGTCGCGTCCACTTTTGTCAATCTAGAAGGATTCAAAGAGCCTCAATTAGATATTTGTATTGCAAAATAAGTTATACTTCCGATTTGCAGAAATTTTGCCGTGGCACTGACCAGGCCCAGACTCATGCATATCGGGTCCAGATCTGGAAATCGAGTCTGGGCCAGACTCATGATGAAACACGTACCCACCTCGTAGGCGAGTCAAACGGTGAGTCTGACAAAGCAAGCTGCGCAGTAGTCCAAAACGGAACCTTGTTTCTACTGCGCATGCGTCGCGCTCGACTTATGATTGGTTACTATTCGCGCGTAGTTTAAAAGTATTCTTATATATATATTATTATTTTTCCTAAATTACTGCAATATTAAATAAAAAGACAAATTAGTATAAGTAGATTTCTTTTTATTTTTATTATTAATATTAAAATAATATAATTATAGACAATTATACACATTTCATACACATTACAATATAAACATTACAATCATCTGGGTATAGTTCTACATTTTTATATTATATATATATTATTACACACACACATACACACATACACACATACATACATACATCCGGACAATTGATTAGAATGTTGTATTAGACATTTATCACGTGAGGAAAGTTTAATTAAACCATTTTAAAAATATTGGAAAATGTAACGATTACAAAGCTTCCTCTATGAGGAAGCAAAAAGGAAAAACACAATCAAAAGATAATTCGATAAATCGATTTTCAGTCTTGAAATAAAGGTGGCTTTCTTTTCTGGGGTGAAAAAGCCATTTTTAATTTTTTTTTTTTTCCAATGCGAAGAATTGTAGACAAATAGTTTCGCCCGACGTGCTATGAAAAATGACTTAAAATTCCTCAAATACCATCAAAATACCTTAAAATTCCTGAAAACCCAATGAGATCTCGTAAAATCCCTTGACATCTCTCAAGCCTTTAAAATAAACTTGACTTTTTTAAGATAGGAAGATTTTAAAAAACTAGCACAAGCATAAATTATTGACGAAGGCGCACGTTTTAACACGTGCATTACATTCTATTAGTACACTATACCTATAGACGAAGTGTGATTCGTTTCATTTTTGACACACACACACACACACACACACACACACACACACACTGTAAACCATTTTAAACACTCTTGATGGGACCGGTCGAGTTTTTAAAGGACCCCGCCTTTGTCATCTAACGCAGTATTATGGAGTGATTTCCGAGTTATTTCGACTTATTCTTCACAATAGAGAGACCTCACCTTTTGTGTAATCTATGCTCCATTGTCGCAGCCTCCCTTCGAAAATTTAACGAGCTAATCGTTTATTTTTATACATTTATTGCAAGTGCTGTTTATTGCCTTACAAAAGAAGCACGAAACGCAATAAAAATGTAACAACCTTCATTTGCTCCTTTCGTTGTCACATCATTGCATTTTTTAAATTTATTTTTCTTCAACACGACACGATTTTCTTCACGATAAAATGCATCTAATGAATGTTTATCAAGAAAATTCCGTTAGATTATTCTGACTTTTTATCAAGAAACATGTCCTCTTCGGATTTCTAGCTTGTTTACGCCAATGTTGAAACGCTTTTGGAAAGAGTCCTTCCTAAGGACCTAAGCACAATAAAATACGAGGGACAAATTTCTGAAAAATGTACCTTTTTGACATCTAAAAGGGACAATTATTGTATTATTTGACGCCGTTTAAGTCTGAAAAAGGCAATTTTAAGAACACGCCATCATAGCTCAGATCACAACAAGAAAGAAACTCAGGATCGCGCGGCACGGCCGACGCGGTGCGGTTGGAATGATTTGAGAATAAAAGTTTTTTATTATCCGACTTGACGATTCGCCAAGATGAGTGTTATTCTTAGCCAAAAGCGAGAGAAATATTTTCGAAATAAAGGTTCTTTTGAGCCTCGATCCCGTTACCATCGAATGAAGTCCATCCACCAGGTGCATACCTGGGATTCTGGCTTATTGGCTTCGATAATAGACATATTAAGTCAATCCTCCATGTCAAATTCGTTCTTTTGTTGTTCACTGAAGTGCCAGGTGAGAAAACTTGACGGGATTTCAAATTTGGCACTGATTCGCTTCGATGAGGATGGTCAACTATATATATATATATATATATATATATATATATATATATATGTATATACTTAAGACGAACACAAAAGCAAGAAGAAAATTTTTTTCAAATCTGGCGAGTCATTTCGAGAATTCGAGGATAAAATTATACGCACATGTATTTTCACAGACGAAAGGAAATTTTTAAGCGTTTTGTGGATATTTAGACTGGAGGTGTAAAAACAAGTTTACTTTTGAATGGGTTCTTTTTTCAAATTATCAAGTGTGATGATTATAACTATTTCAAGTGATTGAAAGACTGTTGCTTAAGTATAATATATGTATAGTAGGCCCGTGTAGAAATTTTGCCAAGGCCCTGATCGGGCCCAGATCTGGCCAAATCGGGCCCAGATCGGGATACCAGATCTGGGCCCGATAGCTGATGTAAACACGGCCCGACCGGGGCCAGATATGGCCGCCCGATATGGCCGCCCGATCGGTACCAGATCTGAGCCCGATCGGTGCCGGATCTGAGCCCGATCAAGTTTTCATTTTTTTATTTATATTTTTCAAACAATAAAAATAATATTTCTTAGCATTTTAAACTGCGCGCGAATAGCAACCAATCAGAAGCCGAGCGCGACGTATGCATTAAAGTTCAAAACAATAAATAAATATTCAATCTGTAATAATTGTCACAATTAATTTCAATTTTAAGGTTAGCGTTTAGTGCTGCATAAATAGTGAATATGATTAACTTACTCTCGATTGCAGCGCGAACGTATTCTATACTTGATAAAGCACGGTGCTTCCGGAAACGTCGTGTACTTAGAGCTTTCTGTATTGTTATAAATAATACTTAAAATTACATTTAATGACATCAATGACAAGACACAACACGGTAATTTCGACAAAGTGAGACGTGAGACTAGGGGGCGCTGCAGTGCATACCCCGAAGGTAATTTCGACAAAGTAAGACTAGGGGGCGCTGCAACGCGTACCCCGATCGGGCTCGGATCTAGGCCGTAGAATTAGCCATATCGGGCCCTGACCAGGTTATACCGACCAGGGCCCGATAGGTATTGGGGATAATATATGGCGATTTCTACACGGGGTGTTACTAGACGTGAACTCTAAAAAGAAAAAAAAAATGTCACGAAGAAGTTTTTTCATGTAAAAATGTAAAGATGTAAAAGTTAGTTGACACTTGTCATCAAAATCGTGTGATATCACGCCTTTAGACTTTTCCTTTGGGGCTACGTTACACAGTGGGAAAAAAGCACTTTTTTGGGACAAAAATCTGCCTACACCTCAAATCGCAACGGATTAGAACGTTTTTTTTTTTAATACTCACGAAGGATCATACTTTAACGTGTGAGTGCAGATTTTTTGGATTGGAGTCGAAATCTTGGTCGAAATGAAATGATGCTACAATAACGCTGGCTGCTGATCCGACGCCTGCGCAATTTTGCTAAAATCTCTACTCGTTTAAAATCTGTCAATTTAACTAGATTCACTTTTACTAACTTACTTGAGAAAAATGAACAAGTTTATTGATTGTGTAAAAAGTGACTAGTTTGCTTGTGAAAATATAACTAATATCTGCAGCTTGGTTAAAATTTATTGCAAAGCAGTTGTTTACTTGTAACCGAAAAATTCGCTTTATTTTAACAAAGAACTACTCCATCAAATTTTGTAGAGTTAAACTCGGTTCCGACAACCATTTAATGTGTTATTTTATACAATTTGACTTTAAGCGTTTCAGTTCGGTTGTAATAGCAACAAGCACATGATTACTT
The DNA here is from genome assembly GCA_904066005.1 of Synergus itoensis. Taxonomy (NCBI): domain Eukaryota; kingdom Metazoa; phylum Arthropoda; class Insecta; order Hymenoptera; family Cynipidae; genus Synergus; species Synergus itoensis. Next base: position 11,739 of record CAJFCP010000512.1, on the reverse strand, counting down.
TCAACCATTAATTGATTTTTTTAAAGTAATATGTCCTTAACCGAGCTATTTAGCCAGCTCGGTTAACAATAAATTTTCTCAGTTTACGTATGTGTGTGTTTTGTCTTTATTTTATTTGTTTGTGGGTATTTTTTGAATTTTTTTGCGTGTAATATTTGTGGGTGTTCCTTGAGGAAAAAGTGTTGTTTATGTGCACTGTTTCTGTATATTGTTTATGGGTGTTGTTTGTGTCTCCTTTAAAATTCAACAACAGAACGATTGAACTCTCAATATTTAATCATGAGGAAAAAATATCAATTCTAATTATGTTACATACAGTATTTCCAGCAGAAAAAGATTTTCTACAACTCTAAAACTGTATCTCATTAATGACCTTAAAGTCTCACCGCATCATTAAGAAAATCTATCTCTTTTTCAATTTCCTCTATCTCCTCACAAATAAGTATAATTAATCTTTGGTCGATTTTGCGACGTTGGTTAGCCGCTTTCCTGTAATACGACAAAGACGAAGGGACCCTAATCTCCTTGAAGAATAATGGTGGTGACGAAATTTGAGCTCCCGTTAGAGCTTGTCTGAATTTTTTCAGTGGCCTCTCTAAATATATCCCCTTAACCTTAAACGAAACGAGCTTCAGAGATATACAATATACATATAGGTATATATATACATAACACTATATATATATATAGTGTGTATGTATATGTATCCTCTTAAATGCGACATCTCAAAAAATCTTTCCTTTTTACGTACAAGTGTCTGTTAAGAAACTCGAATAGTGTGTCATGTTTCCACACACGATACAACTTCACCCTAGCTTTTCTAGATTGCCTTAAAGTATAATATTTGTCGAGGGCGAGGTCGTTTCAGTTTACAACCACGTGTGGCTCGCATTACCGACGTGCGGGGGATCTTTTTTTCATCTCGTCTCGCCTTTAGGAACTCGAATTTTTAGCTCACATGATGCCACTGACCATTCGAGAACAGTGGCCGAGTGGTTGTCATGGCTTAAAAAAAAAGAATTATTTATCTTCTCGAGCACTCAATGTTTCCGTTCAAGGATCACCAGCTGCCATATCAAACATATATGTATAAGTTATGCAGGATTATTGGTCATTTCATGTGTGCACGATTAAGATTTGTACCCCACTCAGTTTATACTGATTAATAATTAATTAGTTAATAATAGTTATTATTAATAATAATAGTTATTAATAGTTAATACCCACAAACAAATAAAATAAAGACAAAACACACACATTATACGTAAACTGAGAAAATTTATCGTTAACCGAGCTGGCTAAATAGCTCGGTTAAGGACATATTATTTTAAAAACATCATTTAATTAGGGTAAACCGGGGCAAAGCCGACCAGTTAATGGTCAATGATTTTTCAAAAGTTAATAAGATATGGAAATGATCTATTTTTTTTTTTCATTTCGAGTCCTACATTATTACATATCATATTTCTCTATGCATTAATCACATAAATAAAACAATGATTTAATAATTTAATTATTTCTAACAAGCTGTACTTCGTCGGTTTTACCCCACACCTTGGGGTAAAGGCGACCTGTAGCTTTTTATGAAAATTAAAAGATTCGAACATTGAAAAATATAATGGTTCGCTTCTGTGTTATTGAAAGTATTTGCCAAATTATCTTTAAACATATGCACAAAAAGAAGAATAAGTTATTTTGAATAAAAATAGTGATAGCTACGATATATCCTCTTATTTGTTGACATTCTACTGGTGACAGACTACGCGCAAAGGTGTCTACCGTACAAACTACACTCAGAAAAAAGTTTGTTTGAATCAAACAAACGTATCATTGATATAGGGTCAATCAAAAAATATCTTTGAATTAAACAAAATTTGTTTGATTCAAATAAATTGTCTTTAACTCAAAAAAATTGATTTCATCATATTAAAAAAAAGTTTCTTTGAATCAAACAAATTTTTTTTAATTCAAACAAATTTTGTTTAATTCAAAGATATTTTTTTATTGACCCTATATCAATGATACGTTTGTTTGATTCAAACAAACTTTTTTCTGAGTGTATTAAAATGGTCGCTTTTACCACAGTGATGAGGCCTAAATTATTTACGAGATTTGATGTATTTTAGACTTGAATTACGTTTAATTATTATACATATTAACATTAACGTCAGAAGTGTTATATTTCTGCCAGCGAATCTTCCATTCAAAGGATTTCATGTGATTCATAGCAATTTTTAAGGATTTAATAGAATTTCAAGAAATCACATTTGTTTTTCCGCCACACCATGTAACAGTATATTACATGATAGGGGGCGAAGGAATTTCAGTGAACTCAAAAGATTGAAAAAAATTTTTAAAGGATTTTAAGAGACTTGAAGAGGTTTTGAATTATTTGAACGAATTTCTCAGACAGTTTTCAAGGTTTGAAGTTATTTCATGTGAACTCAAATTACAAAAAATTTCAATTAAATTTCAGACATAAAAACTTGAAATTCTCTAAAAATCTTTAAAATAACAAGAAATCTCGTAAAGTCGCCTTATAAAAAAAAAAAAAATTAAGTCCACTGAAATTCTGAAACTTTCAAAAAATTTCTTTAAATCCCTTGAAATTAATTCAAAATCCGTGAAAACCTTATAAAATTCCTAAAAATCTGTCTCTTGAAACCTTTGAAATCGCAATGTATAATTCAATTGATACTCAACTTTTTTCCTAAAAAAAAAAGAAAAAAAAAAACTATTAAATTGAATCTTCAGCAACAATGTAAACTTAGCTGAAAAAAAAGAAGTGATTTTATTATTATAAAAGGAGGTTAAATATTCCGAATAAATCATCTGAGCTCCAAATATATTATGAAATCGATAAAAAAAATTTCTAGCCTATATTCTAACGGATCTTTATTATTAATATAAATTCCGCTAATCAATAAAAGAAGACTACGCATAATAATAAAATTAAAGTATGTGTCGCCTCCATTAAAAAAAGGAAACTCCATATTTCACAATCTGTCCTTGCTTTGGAAACGTATTGACACTCACAAGTCGAATGACACTTAAAGCTATATACAAAAACTAAACGACCGTAGCAGTAGCTTATTCCCTCCTTTTTTCTCCCTCATTTCATCCCAAATTCAGTTTTTGACGATTGCTCACTAATCTCACGTCTCCACCGACTAATGCGTTTTTCTCCCTTATGAAACAAGAAAAGAGTAAAAAAAATTCTAAGGGGCCAGAGGGTGACTTTAGATAGGTTTGGGGATCATTCATCTTGACCTGAGCACACTCACGACTATTAATAGCTAATCTTTCTCTGCTATACCTCAAGAAAAAAAGCTCTTAGAAAAGGAGCGACTAGACGGAAAAAAACGCTGACCACGTGCAGCGGCACACGTGAAGTCGTGGGAATCGCAGGAATCTGATTTAAAAAAATTTTCAAAAAAAACGTGGCCTGTGGCACATTAGGGTCGTCGTGACAAGACAGTTAAGACACCTTTCAATTGAAATGGAATGCCTCTTGAATTTTTTTTATCGACGATCCTTTTTTTACTTCGATTTAATGCACGCCAGAGAGACGCACCAGATTACAGGTGTAAATCCTTTGTGGGATCGTTTTATGTCAGTTTTTTTTATATATTTTTGGCTCTTATTCAGGTCAAAAGTGGTTTGAGGTTTTACACTGAAGATTAAAATTCAGTATTAAAAATAATGGAAGGTCGATTAATTTATATTTTTGCTTCCGCATATAGAGAAAGCTTTTTAGTGGTGACAAAATCCAGTTTCCAAAAAAAGTTTTTTTTTAAGATTTAAAAATTTTAAGATTTAAAAGTTTTTTTAAATTTTGGTGATACAATAATTTGTAAAAATATAATTAGTTCACTTTATGTTGTTTCTCTAAGTAAGGTCATTAAGCTAATTTATATACTCGTAATACAAGGGGGGCTTCGCCCCCCTGCGCGCTTCGCGCGCCTACCCCCCATCAGAATTTTGATTAATTCTATGATTTCCAATTTTGATATTATTATTTAATTTATTGATATTTTTCCAACTTTATTGAATGTATATTTTATATTTTAATTGTATATATTTTATTGGCAACTATATTTATGAGAAAATATAGTAACCATGGTCACTATATTTTACAATTCATTTTAAATTCAATGAAATTGTTGCCAAGATCAAGGAGGTTACGTGATAATCTTATGGGGGTCTTATGGAGGTCCTATGGGGACCAACCACGGATAATGAAATTATTTCATTAGAGATTTATTAAATTTTTATTTTAAAATTTTAGATATTTCTAAAAATTTCTTTTTTTATTTTTATTTTATTTTTATTTCTTTTTAATCACAAATTAATCGTGAACATTTTAAATGTGGCACCAAATTTTAAGATAACTCAAGGACAACAAATTGAAATCCTTTGAAGTCTATGAAATTGGTAAATAATTTAAAAATTAATCTTAAAAAAAATTTGAATCTTTATTTTAAATATATATTTTGTATATATTTTAAATTTTTTAGAAAATTTCAGCATTGGTATAAAATTTCAAAATTCCAGTCATATTACTATACTTAAAGAAGAATCAATGGATTTTATGTCTTAATAATACTATAATTTTTAAGTACATGTATAAACCAATTAATACAATTTGTTTACAGTTTGAGATGCTATTATTGATTACTTCCACGTAGTGCATCTTGGAAATCTTTTCAAGATATAAACCCATTAATACAATTTGTTTACAGTTTGAGATGCTATTATTGGTTACTTACACGTAGTGCATCTTGGAAACTTTTTCAAGATGTTATTTTTTTAAATAACTGAAAATATTAGAATATCAGTTATATGTGTAATGAATGATCTAAATTTCATTGAAATTGGCTAAAAACCAATCACCTGATCAATAGATCAATCAATTCTTCTTAAACCCCATCTCTATATTGGTTCAGGAAGGGCGTATCTCACTTAGTGACCAAAAAGGGCGTATTTCACATATGGGTCAAGAAGGGTGTATGTCATTAAGGTCACTGACCTCCTTGGAGGTCAAGAAGGGTGTATCGTCATTGTGGTCACGTGATATAGGGGGGTCACGTGGTCGAGGACTTATCGTGATCGAGGTCACGTGATCAAGGGGGGTCACATGATCGAGGGGGTCACGTGACCCCATGAGGGGATGGATTATAATTTAACCTAACCCTAAACCTTACCTAACCAAACCCTAACCTAACCCTAAACGTCACGTGGTTGAGAGGAGGGGGTCACGTGATCGAGAGGGGTCATGTGGTTGAGAGGTGGTCACATTATCGAGGTGATCTAGAGGGGTCACATTATCGAGAGGGCTAACGTGATCTCATGGGGAGATCACCATGGGGTCACGTGAGCCCTCTCGATTCTTGATAAAGCAGCGGCGGCGGCGGCGGCGATATATATATATATATATATATATATTGTAACATGATATTCTACATTGTACAAGAAATTACCAATGAAGATTAAATTCAGTAAATTCAGCAAATTAAATTAAGTCGAGTACGAAATAAAACTTTTTGATCTGATTGGGTGGTAATTTTACCATATTTACCATAATATATTTACGAATAAAACATTTTCTTAATTAATAATTGTTTTTAAGACATTTTTTTTATTTTTTCATTGTATATAATTTCTCAGTGTAATGCCTGTACCCCCCCAGTACCGACAGACAACTCCCAGCCGAGTGATATTTCGGACAAATGCCAGTACCGCGTCAGTATAGACTTTCGGTACAGGCATCATACAATTTCCAGTACCGCCCCAGTACCGCCAGACAACTCCCAGCCGAGTGACATTTCGGACAAATGCCAGTATCGCGTCAGTACAGACTTTCGGTACTGGCATCATACAATTTCCAGTACAGTTCCCAGACAACTCCCAGCCGAGTGACACAGAAAAAACTATGGTTAAATTTTGTTGCAGATAAAATTTTCCGCGGTTAAAGTTTACACGCCATTTAGCGAAAGTTTATCCTACGATGGAATAAAAACCGTCGTCTGCTACGTCTTTAGCAGCAATGCAAAAAACGACAAAATATGAGTAAATCCGAGCTACAAATTAGGATACCAGATTTAAAAAAAACGTTGTACTTATTTAATTATTATTTTTAAAATAATTAGACTTGCCGCGAACGAATGAAAACGTATTTTTCGTGACTGGCAATAAAGCAATTGACACACCTAGGGTTGTGAGTCGATGAAACGTTTCATTGAAACATTGAAAGTTTCATGAAATATTGAAACGTTTCATTGGACCAAAGTTTCTGAAACATTCCAAAGTTTCATAAAACATATATGCGCATGCGCGTTCACATCATGTTGAAGTTAGGCCATTTTGTGTCGTGCTAGATTCGAAATGAAGAAAATATAATTTCATTATTGTTATAATTGTATTTTATTATTAATTTATGTATATAAGTTAATTTAATATTTATCTAATGATTTAATTTTTTTAACTGCTTATTTATTTCAATTTTTAATTATTTTCAAATTTCCCGCCCTAATATATGAAACTTATGAAACTTTGAAATGTTTCAAAAGTTTCATGAAACTTTTCATTTGATCAAAGTTTCATGAAACTTTACAACCCTAGACACACCAACAAAACCCGCCATGTTTGATCCGTCGGTATTACAATACCGACGGATCTCACAACTTCTGTACCATGTGAAGGTTAAGATCAGTAAATATGGCGACTTTTCTACCGGTGTCAAGACTGTCAAGTGCTTTATGCTCAGTAACGAAAAATATGTTTTCATTAGTCCGAGATAAATACAATTATTGTTTTTATGAAATTGAAATAAGAACAAGTTTTTTAAAATCTGATGTCCTGATATTCAGACCCACTTTATCCATACTTTGTTGCTTTTCTCACTGCTGTGAGCCGCGTAGCAGAAGATGCTTTTTCACTGAAAAATTATCCCGAGACAGTTTAAAAACGCAAAATTATCTTCTTTTAGTGTAAAGTTTATTCTACAAGGTTAATTTTTGTTGCGGCGATTCTTTACCCTGAAATCGATGTAAACTTTATCCTTCGTTTTTTCTGAGGACATTTCAGGCGACTGCCAGTACCCAACCGTTTTCCAGGTGGTATTATGCCAATACCGCGCCAGTATCGACATCCGCCCGGCGGTACTGGCGCGGTACCAAGTCAGTTGTAAATTTCCACCTGGGATGATGAGAATGTTGTATAAAAATCGCTAATAAAAAAGATTCACTTCCCAGTAAACATATTTTAATTTTGAACATTTTTCCCATTCATAGTTTTCACATGAAAATTATTTAAAAAATTACGGCCAGATAAAGGTTATTTCTTTTTTGAAAGAACACGATTTTCGGTTTAGTAATTTTGTTTTAAATTCCTTTGAAATACCGAAGGCTCTGAATGCCTTTATAAGAAAAATCCTTTGCTTCCTCTTTTCACCTTTTAGGGCGAAAGCTGTAGGGGACTGAGTCTCTTAAATAGGATTTGCCTCGATTAATTATCTCTCAATGGGGGTCGAAACGTGATATTTAACGGCCTATTGCAGTCAGAGAAGAAACCCTTTCAATCTAACTTTAACGACGAAATTTAATACAAGGGATGAATTTAGTCTTGTGTTGATTGCATTCCGATTTCTATGGAATAAGATAATATTATAAGTAATAAAGTCTTTCCTTCCGAATATCGTATCGCAATTCGAAAGATTATATAATATAATCTTTCACCCGGAATTTTAAAGAGTGAAAATTGATACGGAACTTGGAATCAGAAGAAACAATTATCATTGTGGTAATTTTTTATTCAAAATCGAGTGGCTTATAAGAAGAATCATTTAATTTTGATCCGTAAAAAAATTCTATAATCGAGAGTTTCAGAACGAATAACGGAGTGCCTTAAAAATAAAAAGTAAAAATAAAATCTGACAGGAGTGAACCTGTTGAACATTCTGCACCTTCTTTCTCCTAGCCTTCTTAATTCCCGATAAAGTGATCTTGCTTTTTTCCGACTCGTCGTTACTCTCGTTCCGAGATTATTTTGCAAAATATTATCCTCGCGCACCTGCCGCCGCGAGGAGTTTTTTAAAGGCATAAATGGCGCACGCAAAACGGAAGAAACTAAAAGGAGGATAGGGAATAAGAGGAATGAAAAGAAGAGAAGACAGAAACTACTTACAGCATCCAGGGCTGCTATAAGTTTAAGTATAAGGTATAGCGCAAAATATTTTAAAGTTGACAATCACGATTGGAGAATCTTTTGGAATTTTTAAAAATTTTTTAAATGTCTATTAGCGTCTTTTTTTAAAAATATTTTGGAGTATTTAAAATATTTTGATACAAAGTGAAGCACCGGATTGCAGAACTGTCTCTGCAGAACTGTCTCCAACGCGAGATTCTCGAGCTTCTCATTTCCTCCTGTTTTTCCTCTTCTACGAGCGCTTCACTAACAATTTATTCTCTTCTTCTCGTTTCGCCACTGGAAAATAACACAAGGCTTGAGCTGAGCGTCCTTCAGGGCCATTCGGCTTCGTTCGCTCAGGAGCCGAGGAGACTCGACCCATCAAAGGTGGTAAGAGAGGGGATTAACGAGTTGACGGGTTTTTTGCTCATTTATCCTCGAATAATAAAATCTAATAATAATTAATCTAATATTAATCTCAACTAATATCATTATCAACCTATTGATCTGAATTTTTAATACGATACTCTAAAATATAGAAAAAATAAGCCGACATTGCTCATTTGGGCTCATTTTTTAATCAATATTAGAATTTTCTAGCGATTTCGATTCCAACTCTTTTAAAATCTTTTGAAATATCTTGACATGTTTTAAAAAGTATACACTAAAAATTCGAGTGATATATAAACCTCTCGTATCATTATAAGGTTTTTTCCCACTTCCCTAATCCCTCAGTGAATCTCGTTCAATGGACAGGTTGCTGGACAGGAAACGTTTCTTCGACAATACATGTTCAGTGCTTTATTTCTTTTTTTTTTTATTTTCGAATCTTATATGCTTGATGTTTCTTCTCGCTTTTATTTCATTTTTTTTACTTTCTCCATTTCTTACTGGACACTAAACGACCTTCGGGAATGTTGGACAAATCTGTAATCCCTCGCAGCGTCCGGTTTCATGTTTCCTGTCCGCCGGTCCCATACGGATTTCTCCCATTGTTACATTCTTGCGTCCTCCTCGTGAGACGCGATTACGATTTTTTTTCCTTTTTCAACAAATTACTCCTTCAACCAATGCTGGTGCCCTGGGGGCAGCAGGAAACTCGAAGGTCGAAGCGACGTCATTTAAGATTCACCGCGGTCGAGACCATCCCGATCTTTAATTTCACGGAATCCGTAAGAAATATCACATTTTATAGACGCATAAGAACGACGGAAAACCTGGAATTTGTGAGAATTCTGGTCTTGCTCTTAACCCTCCGTCCTTACACCTATTTTTTCGATCGAGATCCCTACACTGGGTCAATTTGACCCTGGCACTTTTTGATCGCGTACCATTTCATAGCTACTCATCTGATTGACTTGAAAAAAATTTTGAGATGTAATATAACTAATGCAGAATCTGTTGGTGTGATCAAAAAATAATTTTGAATTTAATTACTAATAAAAAAAAATTATCGAAAAAAAAATTTTTTTTTTAAAAGGTATAGTCAGAACATCCAACTATAGTTAGAATAGGTCGAACGCGCCAAATTATGAATTTCCATAAAGGTATACACAACCAAAATTTTTGTATGGGTCAAATTGACCCAGGGTAAGGACCGAGGGTTAAAAATATCCGTACAAAAAAGTTACTTCCGTGATTATAATAATAAGTCATTAAGCGGAATTAATACTGAAGGTTTTAGCGCACACAGCACTTGTCATGCGTTTCGGCAGCGAATAATAATAGTGGAGTTCACATCGATCGTATTCGAAAAACAGCTGGGAGGTGGACACATGTCCAACTCAAAAATCTTCGCAAACTTTTATAATCGAAATATAATAAGCGATAAGAGGGAGTTTGCACTGTCAATTCTAACTAAAAAATTAAATTAAATTGTTCATCATTATATGTTAAATACACTCGAAGCTCATGTTAGCGGCCAGCTCGGTTGGTCGGCCGCTAACACGGGCGTATTGGAAATAATGGAAACGTGGCAACGTTTCCATTGTACTGCTGAGTTCGAGACATCTCTCTTCCCGCCCCACTGAACCCCTTATTAACTATATATATTTAGTACCGCCAATTCTACGAACCGCTACCATGAGTGTCGCTATCTTGAGCTTCGAGTGTAAACATTTTCTTCATAAAAAATCAAAGCCGTAACAAGTGTAAACAGTTACATCATGATCTCGAGGAAAAGGCGTGAAATATAATTAATTTATTAAACGAATTTACCTGTAAGCGAAGTTCTATAATAATTGTATGAGGCTATATGAAGCGCCTCTTCTAAAGAGATCAGTTCTCACCCAAAATAGTATATTTTCTATTCATAAAATGTTTAACAGTTAAGAAACCCAAGAAACATTACGGCAGAATTACAAAAAAATGAAAAACTTGAGCAGATAGCAGACAGACAACAATTTTAGACCATGAATATGTGGCAACATCGGTACATATAGTAGAGGGACTTCATAGACTATATGTCTAACTAAATTTTTAGCTCTTAATATCGAAAAAAAAAGTTATTATTTTTTTTTTTTGTAAAAAATGTTATTTTTTCGGTTTTTACAGTTTTTAATTTTTTTCAATATCTTAATGTTAAAAATTTTTCAAGTACAATTATCTTTCAAAAGACACTTATGGGGATACACAAAAATAATTTTACGCCAAAATATTAAAAAGCTTGGTCGCAATAACGAAATTATGGCTGGGGTCGTTGACAACCTCATATTTTTTAGTATTTCAAGAGATATTAAAGAATTACAAAATATTGCAAGAAATTTCACAGGATTTCAAGAGATTTACAGAGATTTTCAACAAAAGACAAATATTTCCATCAAGATATATTGTAAAGAGATTCAAAATATTTCAAGTAATTTAAAGTTTTAATATATTTTGAATGATATTTTTATAGAATTTCTAGGGATTAGAAGATATTTTAAAGAATTATAAACTGCCAATAAAATTATGACCAATAAAATCATTTTAGTGTAGAAAATATCGAAAATTGAAATTAAAACTTCGAGGAAAGCCTTTGAATAATCCAATATAAATTCAAATGATCTATATATAAATTCCTATTTTTCTTACGATTTCTTAGGGAATATTTCACATTTTTGGTTGAGAAAATGATTTTCCCGAAATGTTAAATTTTGGAAAATTCTCTAAAATTTAGGAAATTGAACAATACCTACAATTTTATATTTATAGAAAATTTTTCTAAATCATTTGCGAAGTTATCGGAAAAATTAAGGAATATTCTCCAAACATTTGATCACGCCATTCATGATAAGTATATAATCAAATATTTTCGACGTTTTTCATGTAATTTTTTTCCTGGATTCAAATGAATATAAATGTGGGTGTGTAAATAATTGAATTACGATTGCTTAGAGTAAAAATCAATACAGATCCAAGAATAGTTTTAGACCCATGAATTTCTTCTTCTACCTCTTTCTAACTTCAAAATAAAATTTGTTTCTCGTTGTTGAAGAAATGGGGTAATGGCGAACGATTAAGTTGGGTAAATCCCGAACGTTCGCGATTACCCCAAAACGTTCGTTAATAGTA
>CAJFCP010000511.1:0-17594 GCA_904066005.1 Synergus itoensis | reverse complement strand
ATGATTCGGGAATATTCGGGTTCTAACAGGGAAAAGAGACCAATAATATCTTTTAACAAAGTCCTTATTGTCTTTCTATCCGGGTATATCAGGTACATATACGGCTTACGATATTAGAAATAGATTTTTTATAAGTTTAAACCAGCGTCTATCCGAACCTATCCGGATTCAATCAGGTAGAAAAAAATAAACTGTCGTTTTATCGGCTGCATCCGGAACTATCCGGATTGTGAAAAAAAATTGATTAGCTCCACTGTTTTTGTTTATAACTCATGATACTTCATATTTCTTTAAAGTCTGATACTTTATAAACTATTGATACAACATCTATTTTACGTTATAAAAAATAATAATTATTAGATTGTTTTCAAAATTAACTATGTTTACTGTAGTATGGATCTTTAATTATGGTTTAAATTTCTAAAAAAAAAACTTCCGCATTTATAGTTGTACAGTATTATTTGAAAAACCGGTTAATTAATTATTAAATTAATTTATTAATTAGTCATAATAAATTAGTAAATTATTTATTTTAAATATTACTATATAAATGCTTTTTTAAAACCAAGATTTTCGATATATTTCGAGTTTAGACTCGTGATAAAACGATGATTAATGAAATCAAATTGAAATGAGCGCGCGCAAGTATCGATTGTCGAAAAGCACTATCGATACTTACGCGACGACGAATCAAATTGCCGGAAAAGGCGTTAGGTTTTTTCGACTTCGATTTCATCATCTTTTTAGAATAAGAACCTTTTCGATACTCAAAACGTGTGTTATTGATGTTAACTATTATAATAAAACAAAATTTTCTAATTTAATTTTACTAATTAAAAAAAAAAATTGTTAGTTTAGTGGGATTATTATTTTTTAGTGGGAATTAAAGCGACATCTGGGGGAGAGCGCCTCGGCCATTTGGCAACACAGGTAAATTAAAAAAAATTATTGTTTCATAAGTTTTCCATTACATAGTTTGAAAAGTTAATTTCAGAGTACGATATTTAAAAAAAAATGCAAATAAATATAATCAGCTAACACATGTCAGTCCTTATAGAGTTTCCTTTTATGATTTTAGGTCAGCAGTACATTATGATGTAAATCAAGCGTTCGCCTTGATCAAGTAACCTGAAGTGTGCTAAACGTAACTTCCGGCAAGTGTAATTCTACTTTTGTAGCAATCAATGACTCTATTTAGGGAGAATCATCAGGCTTACTCGAGCATAAACTGAAGTGTGCGAGAATGCTTTTATATCAAGGTCACACCTTTTTAATTTAAGAACAATACACGAAGTTCATCAAATAAATATCTATAATTAGAAATTTCAAAATATTTATCTTGTTTTAAAAAATGTTGATTCTTTTTAAAGTATGTAAAAAATTCTTATAAAGAATATATAGCGAATATTAGGGACAAAATCTGAAGAGAGTGACCTAGTGACCTATCTAGCCTACTTTTCACAAAAGTAAACTCATCTTTCCTCGTCTTTGATAGAAATGAAAGATCAACCCTACTGAAATGTTTACACACTAAAAGTGGTTCGAAAACTAGCCCAGATAAGGGAAAGGTATTTGGCAAACATGGAGAAAGAACCATGTTTCATTAATATTTGAATTTCTCTTTTAAGATAAGTTATTTTAAATAATTCTCAACCTTAGACAATCAAGTTCACATTTTTCATAAAAATGGAGAAAGTAGTTTGAGGATAACGGAGAAATTCTTCAACTACTACAGTTTATTGACCTTAGGAATTGTTGGTTGAAACTTCGTGCTCAACTTAGTGCTCATCTTCGTAGGTTTATTTTAAGCTGTGGTTCGAAATGCACCAAAACAAAAAAAAGTCCAGTCTGCTGGATGCATAACTAGGCCTCTTCATGCTACTTGAAACCTTAATTGTGTCGACTCGAAATTTAAGAATGAAAATTTAAATAAAAAAAAAAATAAATAAATAAATAAAAAGAACAAAAAGATGTTTCTTTTTTCGGAATGGCTCACCTTTTGTGACTTAGGCTGCTAATTTTCAGCACCCTGAAACAAAAAAAAAGATAAAATATTACAAGTTGAACTCAAATTAATAAAACTTTATAAAAAGCGGAATTAAGATAATTATAATACTTTGCTAAATGGCAATTTAGTTTCTTATAATTAAGACTCTGAAACCGTAGACGGATAAATTATAGAGATAAAATTTATTCAGAGGGGAGGATGACAGCTCGATAGCCTTTCATATTCTTGTTTTTCGTCGAATCGTGTGGGAGGTAAATATAATTGAACGCGGTCTGACTCTCGGGAAAATAATTACGTAAGACTTACGCAGACCCTTGGCCGATTCACGCAATGGGAACTAAAATTTTATGTATGCAGCGGAAATCGAGGCGTGCCTAATTGCAGATAATTCATTCATTGTTTCCGTTAACCAAAAGTGCAAGGGATTTGCGACACGCAACTACCTCTATACAAATATACCTAAAAGGGTAATCGCTTGTTTTACCAAATAAAACATAATTTTGAAGTTGGCAAAAAAGAATCGATTTTCAAAGAATCGATCCAAAAAATCGTGAAAATTAAATTTATAAGAAATTAAATTGTAGGGGAGAGTCGTCATGGTTAGGCCACTTTTAAACTTTTGACCATAACTTTCGTTTAAGAAATAATTTATGAAATTTAAGCATACAGTTTAAAAGATGTGATGATTACAAAACTTTTTTCTAGCAGACATAAATTAATACGACACAAGAGAAAAAAGTTATGGGCATTTAAAAAAAAGTCGTCATGGTTGGGCCTTTGTAGTCATGATTGGGCCACCTCTGAAAATCGGCAAAATATATTCTGAAATGATTTCAAATGACCAAGTATAAAGTTAATTTTGTTTATTATTCAATATTTCATAATTATAACCTAAAATAATGCAGAAAAAATTAGTCTGATTCACAGTTTTGACAAATGAAATAATTCTTTGTGAGTTGTTCATCTCAATGATGAACAGCATCTTTTGCAATGTTCACTTTGATACCAATGCGCAAGTCATGACACTCGGCATCTGATTGGTTGCTATTGGCGCGCAGTTTAAAATGCTAAAAAATATTATTTTATACGTAATACGCATGCGCAATTGATGTGACTTTAGAGAGAAGGAATCTGTTCATCTTTGGGAGAGTCGAGTAGTAAAAAAGGCATGGCATGGAAATCTCGAATTGAACTCGAAAAATATCGAATTGAAGGCATGTTTAAATTGAAGGCTGCCATGTTGGATAATGAATCAGCATTGGCATTGAATGTAGAAAAGAACATAGATAGGCAAGTAGTGCGACTTAGTCTTTTTTAAAATCAACCTGTAAAACCCCTATAAAAATCCAATAAAAATCGCAAGTGGTCATTCTCCATTAAACAGTGACATTCAGATTTTGAAACCTAAGAGACTAACTTTTATAAACTAAAAATCTTTTATACTTCTAGACTCTAGTTTGCTTTCATTATGTACTGATTTTAATTTTTGCCTTAATTTTGCCAATGGATGCTTTTCAGAGAAAGGACTAAATTGCAGGATGTCGATGCTCCTGATGCACTTGCCAAGAGAGTGCGTTTAACATCTGTGAAACTTGACCCTTCTCCAAGACAAGAAAACCTTGGTTGCTCAGCCTCTTTACAACAGCTGCGAAAGATTTCACGGATAAGGGTAATCACGATTTCGTCCCTATATGAGGAACTTCGTGCAGGTATAATTTACTTGGAAATTGATTTTCACGCTCTTCTTATGCCACCATCTGTAAAAATATATTGCTATTTAAACTAAAAACTCGAATAAGATCATTCGAACTTGGCAAGGAAGGAGAGAAACTTTATATCAATCTTTCCTAAAACCTGCTTTAAGGGGTTAGGCCACTCTAGAGGCCGAAAAAATAGGCTTTTTTAGGATTTTTTTCTAGAAATACTACAAAATAAATCGAGATTCCAATTAAGGATATTTATTATATGTATAAACAACTGTATTCAAAATTTTTTTTGAAGCGATTCATTTCAAAATGGCGGCTGTGCAACATTTTTCCGATGACGTCTTCGTTGTTTCAAGGCTCACGGCCGAACAAATAGCTCCTGTAATTTTTGAATTTCAATTAGCCAATTTGTTTTTTTTTATTTTATACACTAACTGCTAGAGAAGTACATAGGTTTTTTTCGATATTTTAATTTTTGACCAAATGGCGCACTTCCAAAGTGAAAAGTGTAAAATTTGCTTGAAAAATCATCAGATAATTGTTAATAACAAATGAACTATGCAATTTAAAAAAAAAATCCTACGTACTTCTATAAACAATATATTTTTCAAGATATATTCAAAATTTCAAGTAAATCGGTTGAAAATTGTCTGAGTTATGTTTCCGGCCAACTCAAAAAATAGTTTTGAGATAAACACGTTTGAAGTTTTGAGTAGTAGAAAAACATGAATAATTTTTTAATATCCTTAATCAGCGATGCCTACACCATACAATTGGCCTTCCAGGTAATCGTCCTGCTCTTGTCCCCTCCCCTAACGTCCCTTTTCACGAGCGGTCACAAAGGCAGACCAGGGGGCCTTGTACTAAAATTCAAAAACCGTGTACTTAGAAATTTTTCCCGACTATAATCTTTTGGCACATCATTTTTGAGGTCTTAAGGGCATGTGATATTTTGAAAAATTATGAGTTTCAAATAAACCCATTGTTTGGCCACAAAAATGAATATTTTGCCCTGAAACTTTGGAAAACGGAAGAGAACATTAAAACGGACCGTTATTGACTCTTTTTATCTTGCAAAATTAAAAAAAAAGCTTCATCTTGCTAAAATTCGTAATGCATTTGTCACTTTGAGGTTAGGTGCTCTATGTCCAAGTATACTGACAGATAACTGAATATGAGTGATCAAATAAACCCATTGTTTGGTCATAAAAATGAATATTTTGCCCTGGAACTTTGGAAAATGGAAGAGAACATTAAAACGGACCGTTATTGACTCTTTTTATCTTGAAAAATTAAAAAAAAGTTTCATCTTGCTAAATTCGATCAAAAAGTATCACATGCCTTTAAGGGACAATTTAAAACAAAAAAAAAATCAATTTTTCGAAAATTCTAGAGTGGCCTAACCCCTTAATATAGAAATTTGTTTCTCCTGTGTAGATTATAAATATAATTTCCTGGAACTAATAAACTTGTCACAAGCTTAACGTATAAAACGCTAGATAGAGTCACAAATTTGGAAGCAGTAATTTGAGTGGTGTTCCCCTTCTGGATAAACTGGACAGTTTAATCTATCAGGTTGTCCACAACTTGATATCAGCAGCCTCAGGGACAGACGACTAGACAGGCAACAGGCAACGAGAATGCTCGTGGCAATCGTCCATTAGCTTATTTGGAAGTTGTCGGTGATTGTCTACGACAAACAATATCCATTTGTCTATCAATTGTATTGATCAAAACGATGCAAAACTGGTTCCTGAACGTGTCAGGCTACGTTTTAGCCGAGCTAGCGCATTCCAGGGTAGAATCTCCCTACCTGCCTCGACGATCGTTTATTCTTTTCCCCTTGAGGTTTCGAATTCATAGATATTGTAACTCACGCTCCATCGATTCAATCGCGTTGGAGTTCCCGACTCCAAAGAAAAAAAGTTAATAGAGATAAAGAGGGAGGGTATAATAACATGGAATAGTAAAGGTCATTCAGAGGTAGGTTTCTAATGAGAAACCGCAAACTTTTGTAACAACTATTGTTGCTCCTGATGTACTGATATCTAAATATATTCGATTTATTTTCAAGGCAGAAAGCTATAAGGATGAACAATAGAAAATGTGGACTTGATTCTCACACTAAAATCAATATAGACTACACCTGCATTGTCTAATAAAAAAAAAGGTGCGTGACGAAAAATGTCAGGTCCCCCAGTACACTGAGAAACCCGCGTTTGTACACTCAGAAAAAAGTTTGGTTGATTCAACAAAAATTTGGTTGGATCAACCAAATAAATGCATTGCTATAGGGTCAATCAAATGTTTGGTTGATTCAACCAAATTTTTTGGTTAATAAAGTTTGTTTGACTATACTAAATATTTTGGTTGATCCAACCAATTTTTTAATAAATCAGGTACTGTGGGTGTTCATTTATTTGTATCACTCATTTTTAATCACTTTCATGACCCGATTTAAAATTTCACGACGCCAACTGACAACTAGAATGGGATTGCGTCATCTGTGTCGGTATACTTAGTGCAAATAATGGAAGTATTTGGTTGAATCGACCAAATTATTTCATTACATTAACCAAATCATTTTCTAATAAATAATATGTTTCGTTCAACACATTTATTTGGTTGAATCAACCAAACATGCTCAAACAAATAATTACTTTGAATTGATCATATGAAATTGTTGCGTTTTTTAAAAGGAACCAAATGTTGAGATGCGTTGACCAAATTTTTTAGTTGCAACAAACAAACCAGGTTAAACAAACTGTTTTGTTGAATCAACTCAATCTTTTCTCTGAGTGTATTTATTGATAAAAAGCACACTAGATTTTACTATCTGAACTTTGCAATGAGGGGCAAAAAGCAAATTTTAATAATATTTACTAACCTCATTAGTAACTCGCAGCTGCTTACAGAATTATAAAGAATTTTAGAAGAACTAAAACTATTGCAGTATTTGTAAACTACATAGTAATTATTTTATTTATAAAATATAAGGAAGTTAGTTAGTTAATGAGTTCAGTAAAACAGTTTTTTTTTTTGGAAAGAAGAAATGAAATATTATAAATTAAAACATTTAAAAAGAAAGAAAATTCGCGCGCGGAGCGCGCGTTCGTTCTCGTATGTATTAAAATGTCGAAATTTAAGGATCTATATTAGTAATTTTTCTAACATAGAGTTTCTCAGTGTACATAAAGTTTTGTGGCTGTAGGTACACCCAGACTTGTGTTCCTCTAATAAGTATGTTTTATCGATTTTGCCCTCGACGTACATTGACGAACAGTAACCCTCAGAAACTCGTGCCGTTCGATTACCCCATGGAACCTACGTGAGCTAGTCTAAAGGCAAATGTCATGTTAATCAGTCAAGACTGATCTCATGAAAAATATTCAAGGTCAAATTTAAATTTAAGATCATCTTTTTTTCTTTAAATTCTCAATACAGTAATTAACGATTTTCTGCGTATAACAGTACTGAGTAATGCAATTTTGTAAGTCAATGTGATTGGCGTTTGGAAGCTAATTTTGATTTAAAACGAGGGAATAAAATGAAATGATTCCTCTGCAGTATATCGCATAACTGCTTCAGAACTCTTAAAGTCCCGTTAACAAGCCAACACAAAAGAAAGCTTTCTATACACGCACAGCTATATATATTATTTCATAATGATTAGTGTGAAAAAGAGCTTGGGAAAATCTTCCGATGAATAAATGAGAGCAAAGAACAATAGTTCTTTCGGGTTAGTGTTATATTGTGATTACTACAATGACCAAGTTTATGACTCTAAATAACGCCCCACTGCATTGTGAAATACTTTTCAACAGCATATAAAACTAGGAACGCCTTCTTCTTAAGTTTTGAAAACTTTTTCATTTTTTCTACAACATTTTTTCTTTCATTTGATACAAATATTATAATTTTATTAATCTTTACACAAGGAAAAAATTAGTTATCAAACTTTCCTTGACTGTTATCGACTTTAGGATACGTCAAAAATTTTAAAATATTTCATAATCTTTTTCTAAAATCTGAAATAATTTTCGTGAAGAATTCTGAAATTTCAAAATTTTCATTAACTCTCAATATCTCGACCATGTCAATAAAAATTTTCGACAATTGTTTTAGAATGCTTCAGATTTTAGAAAAAGATTATGAAACATTTTAAAAGCTTTGACGTATTATACACAGAAAAACATAGGGTTTCAGTTTGTAGCATCTCGTTTGTTTAAGTTCTCAAAATGAGAATTTTTCTCATTTTGAAAACTTAAACAAACGAGATGCTACAAATTGAAACCCTGTGTTTTTCTGTGTAAAATCTATAACAGTAAAGGAAAGTTTCGATAACTAATTTTTTTCATGCACGCTTATGTAAATGACCTTGGCACCAGACAGCTTTATAGCCCCACCTTTCATTATCAGATATTAGTTATGGATCAGAGATTGCATTTCGATAGCCTCATAAACCGAGTCGATAATCGTATTATTATTATCGAGTAACACCGCAATGTTCTTTTGTTATTTGCAACATGAGGTTTTTTGGAAGTAAGCACCGATCCCGCTTACTTATCAACATATAAGATATCGGCTGTCGCACACTAAGGACTGCTTACACCCGAGAAGCCATGTAACACTTGAGTTACAATCACTATATTTCTACACTGAGAAAAATAGATCATAAAACCTGGATGCTAAAACTAAAGGATAGTATCCGGTAATATAAAATATGTTAATGTGTATGATCTATAAATTTTACCTAATATATAAAGATATTATTAAACATAATCTCGAGATGTTAGATTTTTATAATCTTCAGCAATTAATTCCTAACATCTGAAGATAATAAACGCCCATTAAATATCATGGCGGACATGGATATTTCGCTCTTTTCTCAAATACGTGAACGTTTTGTCTCGGACTTTTCGACTGAGCCATTGGATAATTAGTTATCAATAAATTCGTACATTGGAATCCGATTTTAGGAGGAGAAGTAAATAGATAAATCCCTTTATCAGTAATAAAATACAAAATTTACAATGGGACCCGATGTGAATTTATAACCTAACACTTCAAAGTCAAACTACCACAAGCAACGTAAGTGAAGTTCAGTACGAAAAATTCTAGAATTATTATTATCAGAATTGGTAAGTGATATTCTTTGCTTTAGATTATGTAAACTGTTGATTAAAATCTTAGTGTTTGTACAAATTTTAATACCTGCTTGGATTATAAATTCTAATATTGTGGATTATAAATTTTAACATCTTGGATTATAAAAGTCAAAATCTGGCGCGTTTCAGTTTATAATCTACCCGTGTAGAAATTTTGCTGTGGCCCCTGTCGGGCCCAGATCGGATGATTTCAGATCGGTGATGGAACGCTGAACCAGACCGGGCCCAGATCTGGCTCGATCGTGCTAGGTCTGGGCCCGATCAGGTTCTGCGTTCCATCACCGATCTGGGCCAGGTTTGGGAATTTCTGCACGGGTAAGATATTATCTGAATACTATCTTTTTTTTAACATTTGGAGATTATGGTTTTAATAATCTAGATCGCTGTCCCATAGTTAATAGTCCAAGATTATACCTAGCAACATATTTTTCATTACCGTTTACAATCCATTTTTTTCAGTGTACACGAAGAAACTTTTCATTGTAGAATGTAGTATTATAATATTCATTTTTACTATAAAGTCAATAGGAAAGTGAGGATATAATGTCGGTTTTTTTTAGAAATTACTACATATTTTGAATATTAAACTGTGAAGTTACTAATAATATTGGAGAAAATAATAGTGAATATTTTATTTATTACTAGAAAAGAATGTTAGATTTACAAAAAGAAATAGTAAAGTCACATCTTCTTGTAAAACCAAAATTAACATAGAGTTTTTAGGAAATAGTGCAACCATATTTATAACTTTTCACAGAAAAAAAAAGTTTTGAATCAAGGCCCGAAAGGTCTAGTTTGTGTTACAATTTAAGCCAGTTTTTGGACTTAAAACTAAATTTAAGTCCAAAAACTGGAGCACAAACTAGACCTTTCGGGCTTGATTCAAAACTTTTTTACATTCTCATCAGAGAAGGTATTAGATTTGTGTAAAATTTGACCCCCCAGTTTTTCAAATGTCCACGTTTTGGGACCCCTTGAACCCCTGTCTGTCTGTGTGTCTGTCTGTGTGTGTCTGTAGATTTTTAGTTTGTGAGCACGATAACTTTCGAAAGAATTGACCGATTGGATTGGCCTTTGGTATACTCTTTTAGTGTCCTAAAATGAAGGTCAAGTTCGTTGGCCAGCCATTTTGGATAAAAATTCAAAAAGTTGGAGCATTTTGAAAATTTTTGAAACCAATGTTTTTTTTTTAATTTACAAATTCTATGCACGGATGTTCGTAGTACTGTAATCCTAATTACAGGGCATTAATGACGTTAAGATTTAACAAGTCGGATGAAATAACGAGACTATAAACGAGGGTAAAAGATCGCTGAACTCAAGAAAGAAATCGTACCCTGGGGAAATTAAAAAAATATTTTATCCTTTATCTGTAGTGATCATTGGCCTTTCTTAAGCCGAGGGCATTGTGGCGGGATCGATAAATAATCACGTGAAATTCTATTTCCACACCATCCTAGAAAAGGTCATCTATTTATTAAAGTCCGGGCCGTTCACCCTTGGCATCGACTTCCATTTCCATTCATTAAAAGCATTAAAATGTCTACTCCACTAAGGATGAGTCGATGAGATGAGTCATGATAGAACCGATAACGTTAATTAAATGCGTTTTGCGAATGAAAATAAAACGATTAGTTGCATTGACTGATGAATGGATCTCTTCAGATTTCGAAAGTGAAAATTAATCGACTACGAATGATAAAAAATGCTATTAGGCTTAAATTTTTGATTGAATTAAAGCGTTGAAATTAGGGTCTCGATAAATACATTTAAAATAATTTATTGAACTACTAATTGGCGTATTATTTTTTAAAACTTGAGCATTGTTAATCTCTTCTTTCTCAATTCATGTTTTTGAAATCTTCGAGGTTTAGATTGAAACATAGAGAAACCATTTACACACGATTATCACAGTTGGCGCAGATCCAAAAACCAAGGTTGTATTAGACGAAAATAATTCAAACGACTCACTGCTACTTCGTGAGTTTGGTCCACCGAGTAAATTCAATTAACCGTTTGCAAAGGAAGATAGGCTAAAGTGCAATGATAAAACGCTTACTTCAGCGAATAACTTTTAAGCATCATGCTTTGGGTATTCATTTCGCTCGCTTCTCGTTCTAATTGTTCATGGTACGAGATTTTTAAAAGGCTGCACTTCTCATCATAAAAACAGACGAAGATTTCGTTCATTTTCATTATTTAAAGATCAACTTTTCTCCGTGGAGAATTTTTTTTAAACTCATTAGATATAGTGTATCTATATGCAGAAGGGAAAAATGTGGGTCAGGCGCGTTCCGTCAATCGAGTACGTTATTTATAGTTATCACGTGCGTTAACTCTCGAGTAGGATACTTATAAAAAGTACTTTGAGTACTTAAAAAAGATAAGTTTTTCTGTGACTAATTCAGTAATTCACTAAAAGAATGACCTTTTAGTGAGTAATTACTAAAAAAAAGTGTTGACGATAAAGCCTGATTAAATTAATTCAGAATAAAATATCACGGTATTGAACTGATACAGAAGTTGAACACGTCCAAAAGAATTTATTTAATTCATTCAGTTCGCGTCATCACGCTGACGTCATGTGACAATTAAATTCAAACCCGAGCTCTTCACCGGATGCCACACATGACTATTAACCGAGACTCTTCTTTGCATAGTGCACATCCAATAATATTTGTTTTGAAAAAGGTACCTTTTTTAAAACAAAAATTATCATCATTCTAATCGCAAGTTTATGTACGTATAGAAAAAAAAATAAATAAATAAAAGGAAAGAAAGATTGCTTTGCAATTTATGTTCGCGATAGTCTGACCTAGGATAAAATAATTACGATGCTATTCAGGTCTCTAACTGATAAAACTCTACTGAAAATATATTCCTATAGATAATAAATGATGTTATTTCTTGTGCTATTGGTCATTTTTGATAATATTTTTGAAAATATTGATTTTTTATGACATAAAAATATTCTCTAGCATTGCTGGGAAATGCCCCCTTGAACCCAGGTTCTAATGCGCTCAGTCTCACCTCATCAGTTCTATTCTTTACCTAATTGGCGGAATAACTAAATTAAACCACTCTCTGACTAATATATGGGCATTTCTCTGTAAACTGGGCGACTTTTCTAGGAAAAATGGCCCGGCAACTTTTTACGAATATATTTAGTAAACCTTATTCAGGGGATATATATCCGCCTATTTATTAATAAACAGCAGATGAACCAAAAATATTTTCATTATTTTAGAAAATATTGAGTACTTTCTGAAAAATCGATACAGGGGACTGTTTATTTTAATGTATAATACCATTTTCAGTACCAAAATTAAATCTTTTTTATTTTTAAAAACTTTATAGCTTAGGAATTAAATAATTGAACAATAAAGAAACAAAAAGTCAACACTTTTTTAATAATATTTTACTTAAACTTAAATTTTAACTGTGAAATCTTAATATGTAATTATTATCAATTAAAATCACATTTATTGGAAGAATCACATGCTTTGAATCCTACTCTGTAGAATCAGTCTCACTTGAAACACACGTGTACCTAAAACAATGAAAAACGTAATATAAAGACAGTCCCCTGTCCTATTGAAGGGCAGGGGACTGTTGCCAGGGGACTGTGTTATTTGATTTCATTGAAAGATAACACGAAATGTAATTAAGTCATGTTATTTTACTGTATATAAAAAATATTTATCTATTTATAACGATAAGAAGTATCTAAGGTGTAATATAGTATATTAAAAATAAATCAAAATTTTCCTTACCAGGGGACTGTTAGCTGACAGGTTACCACATGACTTCCGCCAAGGGAAACTCGAGCAGCACTAAAAAAAATGGCGACCTGACGGTAATGACTGCACCTGAGCAAACTTCAGACCGTATGCTTCCTGTTGCACGCAGCGCCGCCCTTCTTTAATCTTTAGACTACTTGTTTCGCAATTTTAAATATAGCCAGGGGACTGTTCACAAAATGCGAAGACAAACTTTAATTTACTCTTTTAGTATGATAAAATCTATAATAATAATCTTCATATTCATTCACTTTGTAGGCACACTGAAGTTAGCTCCTATGTTTCCGTTCGCTTTTTCGTATTTCTTTGTTTTGAAATTTCTGTTTTCCGAATTTGAAGGTATGTTCATATTTCTATTATTAATTATAATAACATATTATGTGTACGTATTTTTAGATAAAAATTTATTTAAAAATTAATCTTCTCTTTTAAATTTTGTCGGAAAATAAAAAATACTTTAGATATATTAAAAGGTGTATGTATTTCTGGATAAAAATTGATTCGAAAATTTAATATAATACGAATATATAATAATAATTAATATAATATAATTTAATATAATTTAATTTAATACGAAGATCATTGTTATAGATATCGGAAAATTAAAAATATTTTAAACTTATTTTTTTTATTTTTGGTCGCGGTCGTTCCAAGCCCATGAATTTTTTAGTAACCCTTGCGTGTCTTGCGAAAGTTCAGATAAAACTCCAATCCGAGCAAATCCGAAGTCTGTATCCGAGCGAATCTGGATCATTTCGAGCCATTCCGATTCACATGTTCTATTCGAATAATTCCGAACTTTAAATCCGTATGAATGCGCGACTCATTCGTGGTACTTACTCAATGAATCCGAATATTCAATTCGAACGAATTTGAGGCTCATCTGAAAGGAGTTTCTAACCGATTGAATCTGAGGTTTCAATCCGAATGAATCCGAGGGTGATCCGAAGAAAGTTTTTAAACCGAATGAATCCAAAGTTTCAATCCAAATAAATCTGAGACTCATCTGAAGAAACTTTTTAAACCAAATTAATCCGAATTTTTATTACGAATGAATTCGAGGCTTCTCCGAAGAGTTTCATATACCGAATGAATCCGAGACTTCAATTCGAATGAATTTGGTGCCAATAATAATTTAAATTTGTCTGAGAGGCCTATTCGAATAAACTTACCTGTTTATTTAAATCGAAATTTCTACCACTGATTAATAAAATCATCAATTTTAATATACAAGCATAAGTGTAAAATTATACAAGAATTTTTTATTTCTTTTGATCAGTTTTTTGTGGTGTTACTGATAGCTGATAAAGATTAGCTCGGATTCATGTGAATCGGAATTTTTAGGTTGATATTGGGTTGCCTCTGATTGATTCTAGAGGAATTTATAGGCTGACTTCGGATTCATTCGGATAGCCACCTTTAAACATATTTCGGATTGGCTCGGATTTATTCGAATAGGAATCCTTATGCAGAGTTCGGATTTGCACAGATTCATTTGGATAAAAATCTTTATACAGACTTCGGATTGGCTCGAATTCATTCTGATAGGAATCTTTATACAAAATTCGGATTGACTCGGATTCATTAGGATATGATTTATCTTTTTACCACCGATACTCTCGGAATGAAACTGATTCGCTCTAATACATTTTCGGGAAGTGGGTGTGTTTATCTTTAAAAATAAATTATTTGTTTAATTTTTTTTGCATTCTTTATGATATATGATATAATGTATGTAATAAAACTGATTTTTTTAAAATAAATAATGTTTGCTTTATTTAATTAAAAGTTTTGATTGATTAAGAAACTAATCGCGCGCCTAGCGCGCGCGTTATTTTTGCTAGTAATATTTATAAAAAATAAACATGTCTCATTAACAATGAAATAATATTGTTTGAATAATCAAACAATTTGATTGATTCCAATAGTTATTATCATAATTAAATTAATCTGAAGTGACTGTGCTGCTTCGGTGACACGCCAGGGGACTGTTTTTTGCGGTCTATGAAGAAGTTTTTGATACAATAAACTTCATTTTAAAAAATATTGTATGCCAAGTACAGCTAGATTAGGTTATTATCTTTTAAATTTATTTACGAAACATTTATAATTTGAACTTCTTTACACAATATTGGCCTGGGACAATGAGTTGCCCAGTTTACAGAGAAATGCCCATATAATAAATAATTATAATAGTAATTATGTTATTGTTAATATTATTACTTTAGTCCGGTTACACACCTATGCAAGAAATTATTTTAGTTAACTATGTATTTTTCATTTTTAAAGCTTAAGAATGGAAATAGAGCAAAGAAAAAGATAATTATAAGTCGGGAAAGTATCGGTACCTTGTCTGACTAACATAAGTATAAGGTGAATGCACTAAGTAAAAACAACAAACACATCGTACGTATTCATGTATCGTCCCTTCTACGCAGGTAACCGCTAAGTAAGAGCTGTGGTTTATGCAATTCTACAAAGGCGTATCCGCAAAAGGTTCTTTAGCCTCGAGAGTCACGTGGGGATTCATGGATCAGGGATCACAGAACACTGCTCCACAATTCTAATCTTCATCAAAGAAACTAGAAAATTATCAGGGTGTCTAGTGATCAGGGAATTGGAAATACCCAGATTTTTCCCGGTCAAATTTTTTTTCCTTCGAATTTTTTTTTAATTTGATAAAGTATTATAGAAATACATAGAATAAAAAGAAAATAAAATATAAAAGTCTATTTTTCAATAAAATACAAAAAATTCACGGTCCTAAATGAAATTCTCAGGTTTTTCCCATTTTTCCGGTCCACTAGACACCCTGATGTGCAGGATAGGGATGGGCGATTCTGGATCGATCTTTTGAAGATCGATCTTTTCCACTCAAAAGATCGATCTTTTGAATCGATTCTTTACTAGTCGATTTTTTTGCTGGATCGATTCTTTACCCTCAGAATTGAAGAACCGATTCTTGTCCCATATGTGAGCGCAAAACACAAAACTTAAAATGAACAGCCAATTGCTGAACACCTTTAGATTTCTGTCTTGTCAAAGGTTTACTGTCATTGGCTGTTCGTTTTGCGCTTTGCATTTTGCGCCTACATGGGATTCCACCCTCATAGTTAGAAAGGGAGGTCTGAAACCTTTCATAGCATTGAAGTTGCATGTGTAGGGTGCGCGATAGACGAAACCACGTGGTAATTGCGGTAACCACACTCCAGGACATCGATGTTGAAACACAGAATATATCTACCTTTAAAAATTGTAATAAACAGTATAATTGTCGATCTTTAATCATTTTATTTAAACTTGAATAAATATAATTATTTATAGGTAAATATAAACTTTTTAATACATTTTTACATCGATCTTAAAAGATCGATTCTTGCAAGATCGATTCTTTTGATTCGATCTTTTTTCTGAATCGATCTTTTTGAATTCGATCCTGGATCGATTCAAGAATCGATCTTTTCGAAAGAATCGCCCATCCCTAGTGCAGGACTGCCACAGACTATTGTACTTCAAAAAATTGACAAGTGATCAATTTTATCTAAAAAGTGACTAATTGTGAACACAAAAAGTAACTAAAAGTAACTAATTTTCGCACAAAAAGAGGTCTATTATGTCCATAGTAACACTTAGTATTAGTAATTGCTAGTGCTGAATTTGGTACCAAAGTCACAATTTCCAGTATAAATTTTGCAAGTCACACAAATTGTAATTCGTTTTATTACAAAAATTATTATTATTATTCGTGGATTACAAAAACTAAACAAAATTATCACAGAACTGCAGCATTTATATTGCACATTTCCACAATGCTTTACGGTATGAACCAGAAAACCTGAAAATCACAAACTATATTATTTAGATTTTCTTTTCTTTTCTTGAGATAAAATCTAAAATATCATTTTTTCTTTTCTCTACTGTCTTCTGGGTTTTATTAATTTCTTCTCGCTTTTTCTCAAACTCTTTCCCCAATTCTAAGTAAAGTCGATAAAAAGGAGAGTGTAATTATTAGTAATTATGAGAATGAGTTGGAGACGTTCAAAAACTCAGAAATGACCTTTTCCTTTTAAAAAATGAGTTATAGTGACTTAAGTAACTGTGTGGCAGC
The DNA here is from genome assembly GCA_904066005.1 of Synergus itoensis. Lineage (NCBI taxonomy): Eukaryota > Metazoa > Arthropoda > Insecta > Hymenoptera > Cynipidae > Synergus > Synergus itoensis. The sequence continues at coordinate 804 of CAJFCP010000511.1, read as the reverse complement.
CCTGCTGATGTGACATGGTTAGTGGTTACGTTTTTAATTCCCTTTCAGGATGGCCATAAGATTCAATTTTTCAATTTCCCTGATATTTCCCCCTCATTTTCATTGGACTGAAGTTTCAGACGTCTAGACCCTCTAGTCTGACGATTTTTTATTTTTATATTCATTGGAATAAAAATATTTTTAAAAAATGTTTCCAAAACTCAAAATTTTTATTTATTTACTGGAAGAAATTTACTCAGCGTTGTCCGGAATTTTAAGAGATTTCTTAAAATTTAAAGGAATTTTAAAGAGATTTTAAAGAATTGCAAAAGGTTTTAAGGAATTTTGAAGAATTTTTCAGGATTTTTTTATAAATTAGGATTTTTAGAAATATTGAAGGATCTTATGAAATTTCCTGTCATTTTCAGGAATTTAAAAAACTTCAAGAAATTTGATAGGACTTTAAGAGCTTTCAAGGGATTTTGCGAGATTTCAAGATATTTCAAGAGATTTTAATGAACTTCATGGAATTTTGAAATATTTCAAACGATTTTAAGAAATTTACAAAAGATTTTAAAAATTTCAAATAATCTTAAAATATTTTATAGGATTTCATTTGATTTCGTCTATATTTGAATCAATTCCTTGAAATTCCACAAAATCACTTAAAATCTGATTAAATCCCTTAAAATGTCTTGAAATCTTGTGAAAACTCTTGAATATCCTTAAATTATTTTGAATTCTTTTGAAAATCCTTTGAAGTTGCTTAAAATCTCTTGAAATCCCTTAAAATTCTTTGAAGTTCCTTAGAATTAAATGAAATTC
>CAJFCP010000508.1:0-12211 GCA_904066005.1 Synergus itoensis | reverse complement strand
ATACATACATACATACATACATACATACATACATACATACATACATACATATATTCGGACAATTGATTAGAACGTTGTATTAGACATTTAACAAGTGAGGAAAGTTTAATTAAATCAGTTTAAAAATATTGGAAAATGTAGAGACTTATAACGACTACAAAGTTTCCTCTACAAGAAAGCAAAATTTATTAATATATTCTCGAATTGAAGTTTATTTTTTACTAATCACACTTAGATTTAAAAAAATATACCCATGGAAATCTCTATGGAATTAAAATTCATTTCCAAGTTTTTTTGTAGTTTCGGTGTAAATCTTTCTTATGAGAGCCTAAGACCTCGTATGTCGAAGGCAAAAATGGCAGCTTTACCCGAGTGCAAGACAGCCATCGATTTTTACAATGAGCTTAAATAGCTAGAGACTTTTTATAAAAGTATTGGAAAAGGTACCGTCGTCTTGAAATTCAAAAACGTTTCGGAAGATGTAATTGAGACTCTCTACATAGATGAATCAATGAAGGTAGTTCGACACTTTAAAACGTAAAAATCTCTTAAAATTCATGAAAATCCTTGAAATTTATTGAGATTACTAGAAACGTCTTAAATTTGTTAATATTCCATAAATTCCCTTAAAGTTTCACTGATTCTTTTTAAATTCCTCAAAATCATCCGAAAAACTTTTATCTTAAAATTTCACGTAAACCTTAAAAATTCCACAAAATCTTTTTAAAATATTTTGAAACTTCACAGTGAACTTTAAATTACACAAAACATTGTAATCTTTTCAAATATCATATGAAATTTTTTTAAATTCAACAAAATCTTTTAAAATTCAATAAGGAAATTTAAAATCGCCCAAAATTCATCAAACTTGAAAAAAATTCCTAGAAACACCTTTTGAAATCCATATGCCCTTAAAATTGGCCAAAATCTCTTAAAATTGCATAAGATACGTGACAAATGTGCTTAACGTAGGAGCTCCAATGTGAACAACATGAACTGACTTCCCAAATGTCTGACTTCCCTGACATTTGGCTACCCTGTATTAGTTAAATTAAGGTTTTTTAATTCTATTTAATATTTGACAATGACAATAAAGAATTACATATAATTTTAATTAATAAATTCAGATATCATTCGAGGCGTTCGAAGTGCAAATTATAAATTTTTGCTGCAAGAAAGGAAAAGAAGCTAACATCATGTATTGCGCAGTGACATCATGATTGTCAGAACAAACTCGAAAGGCCATTTACGAGTGTATAAAGTCTGATGCATGTTTCACAAACCTAAATCTTGTCATTGGTCTTTATGACATACCCAAGTGGAAATTTACAACTGGCGCGGTACTGCGCCAGTACCGCCGGGCGGATGTCGGTACTGGCGTGGTACTGGTATAATACCGAATGGCAAACGGGAGAGTACTGGCATTATCACATAAGGTAACTCGGCTGGGAGTTGGCGTCGGTACTGGGGCGGTACTGTTCATGGTACTAAACCTGTACCGATAGTCTGTACTGGGGCGGTACTGTTCAAGGTACTAAACCTGTACCAAAATTCTGTACTGGCTTGGTACTGGCATTATTACTAAAGGTAACTCGGCTGGGAGTTGGCGACGGTACTGAGGCAGTACTGCTCAAGGTACTAAACTTGTACTAAATTTCTGTACTGGCAGGGTACTGGTATTAATACTAAAAATAACTCGGCTGGGAGTAGGCGTCAGTACTGGAACGGTACTGCAGCCAGTGCAATGCCTGTACCGAACGTCTGCATTGCGATGGTACTGGTATTACTACTTGTAATAAAATGGAAAAACGTGTTTACTTTTTTAAAATCGACAGTTTTATATTGAAAGAGAAATTACATATGAAAATCAAAACAAAAAATTATAATAAACAAAATTTTGAGTAAAAAAAGGAAAATTCAAAAGAAAATTACATATGAAAATAAAAAACCTTATAATAAAAGAAAATCATTTGTAAAATTGTTTTCTTTTTAATTTTCTTTTTCTGCTGTTCTTTTCATCCTCAACTGTTTCCCACCTTCTCGATCGACTGCATTTGATAACCAACGACCAATGTAGTTATTGAAGTCTTTGACAGAGACATTAGGAAACTTTTCGAGAACGATTTCTGTAACAAAAATCGAACATGAGTTATGCTTAATTTGTGAATTAAAATACAAATTTTTAATCTTTATAAGAATACGATGAAACTTACATTTTAAAATGAAAAATGTCTGTGTCCGTGAAAAATTTTCTTTTTTTTGTCCTTTAGTCTGACGACCAAATGCACTATATTGGCACTGTACTTCTTTAGTGATAATCAGAGGCAGAACAGAATTAATTACTGCTTTAAAAGTTGTAAGGAGATTAGCATGCAGCAGGATAAATGACTTCTGAAAAATGTCAAATGTACGGAAAAATCAACGATATTTTCTGTGAAAAGTGAGAATACTCTAAAAAAATCTAAAGTAATTCGCGATAGATGAATTGCGTTACAATAGAGCGCACATTTGAATAACTCTTACATACTTATACAAAATTTAGACGGATATCTTCTTGTTTTTAAATTGAGAATTTGAACTTTTTGTGTAAAATTAATGAAACTTACCAAAGCCGCTGACATCAGATGCATTTCGCAGAGTTGATGCTCGAAAGATAAAAATTGTTGCAAATTAGTTGTCGGTAAAGGTGGTAATATTTCTCTCTTTTGAATTTCTTCTCTAACTTCAGGGTCATTTGATACTTTAATCATTGCTTTCAGCTCTTCTGTGTTTTTGTGAATGTCGTACAAAATACTCCGTCTTAGACTTTCAAGTTTTGTTTCAATAGTTTTAATTATTACTTTAGCTTCATCTGAAATTTTTCTTTTAGACGCAGCTTTAGACTTAATGCTGTTAGACACATGCTCATTAACTGATGTTTCTAAAATTAAAGATAAATAAATTATAAAGAGAAAATTAAGTGGTGAGACATGAAGATAGAAATTAAAGAAACCGTTACCTTTCCTTTCACTGATTTTTAATCGTCCTACGTCCTTGGATCCAGAAGCTTTCCTTCTATTGCATAATTCTATTGAAGTATCTTGTGAAGATGATGAATTTCTAGTTTCTAATTTGGATCGTCTTAGAGGCAGTTTAGGACTGCTTCTTGGTTTCGATCCAGAAGGAACGTTTTATTTATTGGGTGTTTCCATGGATGTGTTTTGTGAAGATGAAGAATTCCTCAGAGATCGTCTTGGAGACACTTTAGGTGCTTTTGATGCAGAAGAAGATGAAGATCGGCTTCTAGACTCTCTAGGTGGAGCGTTTTTTTTATTAGGTGATTCCATGGAATTATCTTTTGAGGCCGTCATTGAATCTATAAGACATATATATTAGATATTAGTAAATATTTTCAAACAGAAATTTCTATATCTATATGTATTTTTTAACAGCTTAAAGATAACTGTTTAAATATTCGATGTACCATTGATGTCACTTTCAGATGCTGAATCAGCTTTCGCCTTTTTTGTTGGGTTTGTAGAAGATTCTGAACTCGAACGTGTCATTGGCCTTTTTGTGCTGGATTTCTTCATGACTTCGTCTGAAATATGACGTTATTAACATTCTTATTTTTTACTAATAGTAAAAACATTATTTTACAAATTTTCTATATTAAAAACAACAAAACCTTTACTTGTTCCTTGATGGGAGGGCTGAAAGGCAGGAATATTTTTTAAAGCCTCTCTAACTGCCTCTGCTGTTAATTTTAGAGGAATCTCAGAAGAATTAATTGAGTCGATCTTCATCTTCTTACATTCCCTCTCAAATGTGCTTTCATTTTGGCTGCTGCTTTCTACTTGTTCCGAAACAAACGAATGAGTCAGTCTTCTAATCCCCTGGCTGTGACTGTCTGCAAAAAATTAGTTATATTAAAGATTTGAACAATATTCTTGTAAATAACGTATGTGGAAAGTTATATCTTATACCATTACGTTTAAAACTATTACTTACGGGCTTCTTTTATAATTTTGACAACAAATTGTTGCCAGCTTTCCTTGTTCGGTTCTTTATTTTCAAGCACCCATTGTTCCACGAACTTGTAGTCTGATTCGTTCGGATAGAAGCAAAACCATTTGTTTTTGCTTAATTCCAGCCATGATCTTGGAACAAGTTCGACTTCTTTTTTGTCGTTTCCATGATTTCCCACAAATAATATAACTACGTGTGTAGTTTCTTCTTTAAATTTGGTTATGTCTGCCATTTAGGTCGACCTGAAACAAAAGTCATGTGTAAAAAAAATATTTAGAATATGGTTTAATCGAGAAAACGAATTCTGCAAAAATTAAAGCAAACTAAAAATTTTGAAACAGTGAAAGGAACATTAAAAACAAACAAAAAATTTTATTACGTATTGTAACGCGGTAAAATTTATTTAAATTTTACAGCTTACAAAATTGTTTATTTTTTTGAATTTCCTTTAATCTCTTTGTTTATTTAGAAATTTCAGAAGCTGAATGTTATTTCGAGACTTGGATAAATAATTTATATAATTAATTTTAAGTATTAATTGCCTGTAAATTTTCTCTATTATATGTAAATTTCATCATCGAGTCCCAAGATCATCGTCAGTTATGGAATATAGAAGATTTCAAGCATTTATTTGGATTCCTTGAGGCTAAATACTATTTTGGAAGTTATGGCAATTTTGAATATTCGCGCCCTTTTACTATTCTGATGAGACGAGCTGAGGATAAGGAAGATTTCTTCTAGTCACATCCCACGTGTCATTGAGTGACTTCTAAAATGCCTTTGTATTTGGATATTTAGTACAACAGACTTATTCACCTGGCGTGAAATTTAGAATAGCCGTATCGTGGAAGATTCTACATATATTCAGGAATATTATGACTGTTGATGTTCGTGATTGAGTCACCTTGTTCAACATGATATTTTTGAATGCTTCTATTGTCGCGGGTAGCCAAGACCCACTATTATAATTGTCGATGTTCGTGATTTAGTCACCTTGTTCGACATGTTTAATACTGGAGAAGTCATTATGAAGAATAATTAACATCTGGACTGAATTAATTAAAATGTGTCATTTATTAATTCAGAAGATAATTTGAATTTGAATCAGCATCCTGAAGTTACATCCGGAACCAAAGAAAATCGTCTAAGACCATCCACCAATCAGAAGCCGAAACAAAACACTGTCGGTAACTAGGCAGCGACGTTGCCAAGGAAGCAAACTTTCTCCTTCATTCAACACCTTTTGTTATTCAGCTTCCGAAAGAAAAGCATCGTTCTTATTTAGTCCTCCCTAAAATTGAGTTTGTTCTTTAGTCCCAATTAAGATTCTTGCCAAATATTTATCTCCGAAATTTGAGAATTATTTATGGTAAGATTTAAGTTTATTTCATTTGAGAAATTTAGATTTGTTTGATTTTTTGTGTCTTTGCATTTTATTGGAGCATCATCTTGATTTAGTATTGTCTTTTGTATCGATTGGCCAAGAAAGCCTCGATCAATTAAGATTTTATAATTAGTTGGCCAAGAAAGCCCTAATTATTTTTTTATCTAGATTCTTAGTTAGTTGGCCAAGAAAGCCCTAACTAATAATGTTAAATTGATGCTTTAAGATCCATTAAATTAGTAACTCACGTAAATTCTGAATTTCTCAATTGGATTCTTTTTCTTTTCGTATAAAATGAAAATGTTATATTAATTTTCATTTATTCCAAGTCCGAAATAACTGACGAAAGGTCACTTATTTATTTAATTATTTGATTTAAAGGTTAAGCATTTTGTATTTGGTATTATGTTCCGTAAATCTTAATAGATTTAGTCAATTATCTTCTGATAACTTAATTTAAAGATTAAGAATTTTTCCCTACTGATTTTATGTTCCCTGATTTTATTTAGATCCACTATTTAAGTATAATGTATTAATCAAACTTTTGAGATTAGAATTCCCATATATGATTTCAAAATTGCTATGATTTAATTTATCTAAATCTTAAAATTTAGATTTTAAATTAAATTTTAATGTATTAAACAAACTTGTTTTTGGAATATTAATTCCTCAATCTGACCTATGTAAAAACCTCAAATTTCATTGTTATATCAATAAATGATATGTAAATTTTTATAATTCCCTCTAGAATTCATTTTGAAGTAGAATAGATAATCTTTTCAGATTCGAACCATCCCCTCTACCATTATCCAGAATTTGGGACTGAGCTAACCAAAAATGTTCCGGAAGATTTTTATTAATAATCAATTTTAAGATTTAAAAATTTCATTAATATTTGAGTTGACCAAAAGGTCTGGCGCCCTCAAAACTTTAATTGATTGAGTCCTTCTTAATAAATCCTTCCGAAGATAACCTTAATAAACTATCATTATTGAAAAATAATGGTCGGGTTATAGTATTCAGAATAAAAATTTCATGATTTGCAACCCAATCTAAAAACAACTACTTACATAAATTTAAAGAATTTAAAGTACTTCCATTTTATTATTTGAATCACTTAAGAATCGTGAAGCATAGAAACAGCAACTTGCTTGCCATCAACAGTTAGTACGACACATTTCCTTTTAATTTGGCTAACATCATAAGTCTTAATTTCTTTTGACTCAGAAAGTAATTTGTAAACGCCTACTACTTCAGAATTACACGGATAGTGAAAGAGGTTGGATTTTGATATTTCAAAACCCTTAACGGCAATAGATCCATCAGAAGCGTACGAAATACTCGAAATGCGAATAACTCTTTTGCTACCTAATTGTACAACATTGTTTGGATCAGAAGATTCAATAATCATATTGTTGTAAACTAAATGGCTGACGTTGCCTTCATTATCCTGTGAAGCACCCTTAAACATTTTCACGATTAGGTCATTCTTTTTACATAAATGCTTACATAGCGGATGTTTCACTTCTGGAAGATCTTTTGCGATAGGGCAAGAATGTATTTCTGCGATACGTCGTACCAATTGATGAAGAGGTTTTCTTCTTCCTCTTATTAAGTCTTTAATCCAACGCAGACAGTTTTCGAAGACGAAAGCCGAGATCGCAGGCAACTCCACCCCTGTGTATTCTACATCATCAGCAAGATGGATAAGGTTGTGGATGACAATATTTTGCGAATCTTCTCCGTAAAAAGTTGGAAATAAATTCACAAACGATTTTAATAAAGAACTGGCATACTCATTGTGCTTGACTGCTAGTTCAGAACTGCAAAGAATGCGAGTAGCTACAGACAACTGCATGAAATGATCATATATGTCCTTTTTAAAAATTTTGCGAAGACACGCAACACTGGAGTAATGGAGAAAAAATCGAAATTGTGTCGCTTTCCAGTTTGACAAATCATCTAAATCAAATACTTTTCTTTGGAAATCATCAGGAACCTTCGTCAGGTTTAAAAGTATTTGACGTAAATGTTCTCGTTGACTTACACTTATTTTTGTTAGCCAATTTTTTCCTGAAAGCCATTCTTCCAATGTTCGTCCGTTGTGATGTTCTTTCTGACTCTGTTTTAAAAAAGATTTCTTCGTTCTCAATTTTGCATTTACATTGGCATATACTCGTTTCTTATTTCCTCGATGATTTTTTACAGTTGCTCCCCTTACTTCGCAACGTTCACATGCATAAAATCCTCCATGACCTTTAGTGCACTTCAAAAACGCACGAGCTGGGGTGTCAAATACAAAACCAAGAATCTCAATATTGAATGGTTCTCCATAAATCTCGATACCATCTAGGAGAAGTTCTTTGATTTCAATAATGAAATCCTTTAAAAATCTCTTCACAGATTTAGGCTTAGATTTTCCGCAAAATGCAGCAACTATGAACGGAGCCGATTCGTATTCCGGATCAAAAATTTGTATTAATATAGGCCACAATTGCTCATTTGACCGATTAAAAATTGGCAGACCATCAATGTTTACTAACAATTTGATTACGCGTTTTTTAAACACATTTGGTGAAATTATGCGCTTCAAATTATCCGCGATTCCAAAATAAACGTAGTGACCGTACTCCTTCTTGCCTTTACGACGACTCTTTACACGAATCTTTTTGATTTTCTTTTTTTTGTAGGCATTACTTTTTAATAAAGTTGCAACACTTTTCGGAAGCTCTCTGTGGCCTTCCTCTCTTAAAATTTCTAATAATTCTGAAGTGAAATTCTTTGTTGTGCGAGAGATATGACGAACAAGTAGGTTATGAAGAACAAGTAGGTTATGAATTTTATCCCGAAAAGAAGATTTCACATTTTCTGAGGTATTAGTAAAATTCTCGTTATCATTTCCAGATAAAAAAAACTCTGTAGAATTACTTCTTGGAAGATCTGTATCACAATTAGAAATACAAATAGATTCATCTGCATTTAGAGTAGGAGAGACAGATTCATTATTAGCGTTGGTAAAATCTAGAGAATTGAAACCTTCGAAAACGTCATCATTATTTTCTATTTTAGATGGAGAATTTGGCAGTGCATTTATTTGAGGGTCTGAAAGTAAATTCTCTTCATCATGTGTCACTGATTCTGATAACCCTTCTAGACGTCGCCGCTTAACTCTGGGTACTACATCTTCGGAAACATTTATATTTACCGGCTTTAGAAACAAATATTTCTTTTTCCTATAATAGGAACTTGACATTCTTTCAATTTAATATGTCTATCAATATGGCAACGTCGAATTTTATTTCCCTCTTCGTATAGATATTTCTAAACCTATCAGAAAAAAAGAATGATATAGAGACATACATACGTATATGTATAAAATTCGGGAATCACAGAAATCAGTAGAAAAATCTAAAGCAACATTCCCTCTAAACTAATATTAAAATATAAGTTATGAAACAAATTCTATTAGGAAAGGACAAAATAAAGATAAATGTTCCATAACCTCTATTTCACTCGTGTCCCGCGTGAAAAAAGTTTGCGTGGCTCAAGCGTGGCATACGACTTATTAAGAATGGGAAAAGCATGGCATAAGAATGGCTCGTGTCCGTTTCCCACGCTTAAGCCACGCTAACAAAATTTGACATTTAAAACTTACCGACGACCCAATCAATGACCAGGGTGTTCCCGGGTGTATTGGATTGTGCACCAGGTAGTTGGAAAAACAATTTAAAACATTGAATCGATGACCGGGGTGCACCAAGTCGTGCACCAGGTGTTTAGAATAACAATCTTCGGGAATTTTTTTTAAATTCCAAGTTTTTTAAGGACATAAAAAACTCCAAATGGTGTGCCGATAACCGGGATGCACCAAGTCGTGCACCAGGTGTTTAGAATAATAATCTTCGGGAATTTTATTAAAATTCCAAGTTTTTTAAGGACATAAAAAATTTCCAATGATGAATCGACGACCGGGGTGCACCACGTCATGCAACAGGTGTTTAGAATACCAATTTCCTGGAATTTTTTTAAAATTCCAAGCTTTCTAAGGAGATAAAAAATTTCCAATGGTGAATCGATGACCGGGGTGCACCAATTCGTGCACCAGGTGTATAAAATAAGAGTCATCGGGAATTTTTTTTAAATTCCAAGTTTTTTAAGGACATAAAAAACTCCAAATGGTGTGCCGATAACCGGGATGTACCAAGTCGTGCACCAGGTGTTTAGAATAACAATCTTCGGGAATTCTTTTTAAATTCCAAGTTTTTGAAGGACATAAAAAACTCCAAATGGTGTGCCGATAACCTGGATGCACCAAGTCGTGCACCAGGTGTTTAGAATAACAATCTTCGGGAATTTTTTTAAAATTCCCATTTTTGAAGGACAGAAGAAACTCTAAATGGTGTCCCGATAAGCCGGATGCACTAGGTGTTTAGAATAAAAATCTTCAAAAATATTTTTGAAGTTCATGTGAATAAAGTTACGAACGTTCAAATGAACGAAATATTTTTTTCAAATTATATTTCATCCAGAAATATTGTGCCAACTAAAAATAACAATCAGAATTACAAGTTTATTTCATTTTTTACTACTTTCAAAGTAAATGAAACAATATTTAAAAACTTTTTATAGTTACAAATACAATCAATACAAATATTCGTTTATTTGAACGTTTAGAACTTTTCAATCATTAAAATTCAAAGTTTTCGACAGACCTAAAAAACTCCAAATGGTGACACGATGACCAAAGTGCACAAGGTCGTGTACCAGGTAGATAGAAAACAATCAACGCTAAAAATAAAGCTCGGATTAAGAATGGTTCAAGATTGCAAAGTTAATTTCGAATTACTTCAGACCATTTGGATTAAGCGTGGGATAAGAATGGCTCAAGATTGTCGAATTTATTTCAACTTTTAATCAGGTAAGACGATTTTCATTAAAAGTGGCATAAGAATGGCTCAAGATTGCCAAGTTTATTTCGACTTTCATTCAGCCAAGACGATTTTCATTAAGCGTGGGATGAGAATGGCTCAAGATTTCCAAGTTTATTTCGTCTTGCAATTAGCTGAGACGATTTTCATTTAGCGTGGGATAAGAATGGCTCATGATTGTCAAGTTTATTTCAACTTCTAATCAGCTAAGACGATTTTCATTAAGAGTGATATAAGAATGGCTCAAGATTGCCAAGTTTATTTCGTCTTGCAAATAGCTGAGACGATTTGCATTAAGCGTGGGATAAGAATGGCAAAAGATTGTTAAGTTAATTTCGATTTCCAATTAAGCGTGGAATAAGAATAGCTCAAGATTGTTAAGTTAATTTCCATTTCCAATTAAGCGTGGGATAAGAATGGCTCAAGATTGTCAATTTTATTTCAACTTTTAATCAGGTAAGACGATATTCATTAAGAGTGGCATAAGAATGGCTCAAGATTGCCAAGTTTATTTCGACTTTCATTCAGTCAAGACGATTTTCATTAAGCGTGGGATGATAATAGCTCAAGAGTGTTAAGTTAATTTCGATTTTCAATTAAGCGTGGGATAAGAATGGCTCAAGATTTCCAAGTTTATTTCGTCTTGCAATTATAGCTGAGACGATTTTCATTAAGCGTGGGATAAGAATGGCTCATGATTGTCAAGTTTATTTCGATATCCAATCAAGCGTGGGATAAGAATGGCTCAAAATTGCCAAGTTTATTTCGTCTTGCAATTAGCTGAGACGATTTGCATTAAGCGTGGGATAAGAATGGCAAAAGATTTGTCAAGCTTATTATGACTTACAATCAGCTAAGACGATTTTCATTAAGCGTGGGATAAGAATGGCTCAAGATTGCCAAGTTTATTTCGACATTCATTCAGCCAAGACGATTTTCATTAAGCGTGGGATAAGAATGTTTCAAGATTGTTAAGTTAATTTTGATTTCCAATTAAGCGTGGGATAAGAATTGCTGAAGACTGCCTAGTTTATTTCAATTTCCAATTAGCTGAAACGATTTTCATTAAGCATGGGATAAGAGTGGCACAAGATTGTCAAGTTTATTTTAACTTCTAATCAGCTCAGGCAATTTTCATTAAGCGTGGGATAAGAATGGCTTAAGATTGTCAAGTTTATTTCAACTTTTAATCAGGTAAGACGATTTTCATTAAGAGTGTCTTAAGAATGGCTCAAGATTGCTAAGTTTATTCCAGCTTTCAAACAGCTGAGACGATTTTAATTAAGCGTGGGATAAAAATGGCTCAAGATTTTCAAGTTTATTTCAACTTCTAATTAGATAATAGAATTTTCATTAAGCGTCGGATAAGAATGGCTTAAGATTGTTAAGTTAATTTCGATTTCCAATTAAGCATGGGATAAGAATGGCTCAAGATTGTCAAGTTTATTTATACTTTTAATCAGGTTAGACGATTTTCATTAAGCGTGGGATAAGAATGGCTCAAGATTGCCAAGTTTATTTCGACTTTCATTCAGCCAAGACGATTTTCATTAAGCGTGGGATAAGAATGGCTCAAGTTTGTTAAGTTAATTTCGATTTCCAATGAAACGTGGGATAAGAATGGCTCAAGATTGCCAAGCTTATTTCGTCTTGCAATTAGCTGAGACTATTTTCATTATAAGCGTGGGATAAGAATGGCTCATGATTGTCAAGTTTATTTCAACTTCTAATCAGCTAAGACGATTTTCATTAAGAGTGGCATAAGAATGGCTCAAGATTGCCAAGTTGATTTCGTCTTGTAATTAGGTGAGACGATTTTCATTAAGCGTGGGATAAGAATGGCTCAAGATTGTCAAGTTTATTTCAACTTCTAATGAAGCTATGACGATTT
>CAJFCP010000506.1:19744-30110 GCA_904066005.1 Synergus itoensis | reverse complement strand
ATAAGAAAATTCAAAAGTGCATTTCTATCCGGTACATACCCGCTCGCTGCTTGCAAATATCTAATTGGGGTTATACCCCGGCTTTATCCGGTTACTGCACGGTACTTTGTACTGATGAGAATCGTTAAGATCAAAATCCATCTCTTACCCGGTCCTACCCGGTTCCTATCCGACGAATGGAACCAGAAATGAAACACAAAAATAAGTTTCAACTCGGGTTCTACCAGGTCTCTATAAGAAAATTCAAAAGTGCATTTCTATCCGGTACATACCCGCTCGCTGCTTGCAAATATCTAATTGGGGATATACCCGGGCTTTATCCGGCTACTGCACCGTACTTTGAACTGGTGAGAATCGTTAAGATCAAAATCCATCTCTTACCCGGTCCTACCCGTTTCCTATCCGACGAATGGAACCAGAAATGAAACACAAAAATGAGTTTCAACCTGGGTTCTACCAGGTCTCTATAAGAAAATTCGAAAGTGCGTTTCTATCCGGTACATACCCAGTCGCTGTTCGCAAATATCTAATTGGGGTTATACCCGGATTTTATCCGGTTACTTCACGGTAATTTGGACTGATGAGAATCGGTAAGAACGAAATCCACTCTTACCCGGTCCTACCCGGTTCCTATCCGACGAATGGAACCAAAAATGAAACACAACTCGAGTTCTACCTGGTCTCTATAAGTAAATTCGAAAGTGCGTTTCCATCCGGTACATGGGGCATTATTCCTCAACTGCCCCAACATTTTAAGTTATATCTTTCGATTGGCTTCATATTTTCAGAATTTGTTTGCCTACTTGATGGTAGTTTATCCCCCAAGTTATAGACTTTTGTTGCCATCCCTTTCCAAACTACAGGGGGCGGAAGTTTCACCCCTCAGGTTAGTAGCGTTAGTTTCAAACGGCTATAACTTCCTTTCTAATAATGCGATTTGAATTTTCGACGTGTGCTTCCGAAAGGATTTTCACGCCCTTTCATTCCATTATATCCATTTTTAATTATTTTTTTATTTTCATAAACAAATTACGAAATTAAATGTTTATTTAAGTTTTTCTCCCAAAGCGACATTTTTAATATTTTGTTTACTATTTTTAAAAGAAAGCTTGGTTTTTTTACAATAAAATCGTGTAACGAAGGAAATGGCACGGCTGATAGTATCGGAGATATAGCGATCAATTGGAGCGAACCTCTCACCGGAACGCAGCGCTGGTAGGTGTTACATGAACTGGTGCGGGTGGCTGTTATGCATGTTAGGTTGTTCGTCACTTTTTTGTGTTTTTTTGACTTTTTTTAACAGTAGATCTGACTAGTTTCTTGGGAAAAACATCAAATTTGGTTGATGTTGTTGCCCATTTTCATTTGGAATGAAAGCGTGGTACTTGAGGGTGCCTGGAATTGTAACTGATGCGTTAAATCTGGTTTGTAGTTTTTTTGTCATTTCTGTGTGCTCTTCCGTAGAACTGAAAAGAATGACTGTTTCTTTGAGATTTTCTTTTGCCCATTTAAACAAATCATGTGCAGTCAAGATGGGATTTTGTGCTGACCGTTGCAAGCTAGCTTTTGCTGCCAGTCTTTATAAATTCCCACCGATTCCGTCACCTGGACCTTTTCCATGTGCAGTAGCTTGGAAATGCGATTCTGCCAGAATTCCAAAATCATTTTTGTGATGTAAAAGATTTATGAAAAAATACCTATTTTTAAAATGCTGTGCAGCTCCATCTGTAACATAATAAATTTTGTCGATAGTGTTAAATCTTTCTTTAAGATATTCAATGATACGATTCTGATAAAGGTACACAGCCGCCGTATCATGATTCAAACAATCTGAAATAATTGCCAGGCTTACATGTTTTAATTCTCTTCCCTCTTTATAATAGATAACAACTGTAAAGATGGTTGCCTGATCATTATTCCAGTGGAAAGACTGTGCAGCATTCTGAATGATGAAAGTATAGTTTTCAGCAAAGTCTAAAAGAATGAGAAACTGTCTCTCATTTAAACTAATTTTAAGATGCTTCAAAAACAATGCTTGTTGTTTCGCGTAAAACGCATGAAGTTTCAAGTTCTTAAGTTTATTTCAGAGTTCTTCCACGAAATCATCACTGTCCGCTACCTCGGTTTTCAACGTACTTCTATCAGTTTGCTGCCAAACTTGATACGTCACTGTCTCTATATTATGCGAGTCTAATAGATTAATGAAGTATTTTTTCAGATTTTCAATGTCAGGGCAAGAATCGCATTCGTTAAAGTGGCAAGCATCAACCGGTTCATTGCACGTGATTTCTTTTAAACAGTCTTGATAATCTGAAGTATTTTACCACTCAAGACAATTTTATGCAAAGTTCATTAGCGAACCTCTTTTCGTTTTAAAATGCCTTGAAAATCACGAAATAAAAAAAAACTATTAAATACAAACTTACGATCTAAGAAAAAATATTTTCAATATTAAACGAAACGAAAATGTTGTTTAATAATGCGAATATTCTACTATCTATTCCTTCTAAACGAAGAATATAAAGTAAAGAGGAGCGTGATTGTTCTATATATTATACAAAATAAATTCGATCTCCATTTTGAGAGAGATCTACGTGGTGAACCTAGTGGTCAAAAAATGAACCAATGCAGTCGCCCGGCTAGCAGCCCACGTATGCTTGAGGGTGCAGTGGTACGGAACGTGAAGGCGAGAGGTTCGCTCAAATTGATCGCTATATCTCCGATATTATCAGCCGTGCCATTTCTTTCGTTACATGATTTTAATGTAAAAAAACCAAGCTTTCTTTTAAAAATAGTAAAAAAAATATAAAAAATGTCGCTTTGGGAGAAAAACTTAAATAAACATTTAATTTCGTAATTTGTTTATGAAAATAAAAAAATAATAAAAAATGGATATAATGGAATGAAAGGGCGTGAAAAATCCTTTCGGAAGCACACGTCGAAAATTCAAATCGCATTATTAGAAAGGAAGTTATAGCCGTTTGAAACTAATGCTACTAACCTGAGGGGTGAAGCTTCCGCCCCCTGTAGTTTGGAAAGGGATGGCAACAAAAGTCTATAACTTGGGGGATAAACTACCATCAAGTAGGCAAACAAATTCTGAAAATATGAAGCCAATCGAAAGATATAACTTAAAATGTTGGGGCAGTTGAGGAATAATGCCCCACATACCGGCTCGCTGCTTACAAATATCTAATTAGGGTTATACCCGGGCTTTATCAGGTTACTGTACGGTACTTTGGACTGATGAGAATCGTTAAGAACTAAATCCATCTCTACCCGGTCCTGCCCGGTTCCTAACCGACGAATGGAATCAGAAAATGACACAATAAAAAGTTTCAACCCGGATTCTATCAGGTCTCTATAAGCAAAGCCAAAATTGCGTTTCTATGCGGTATATACGAGGTATCTATTTGCAGATAGCAAACTAGGTTTCCATCCGATTTTTATCTGGTCACCGTACGGTACTTTTGGACTGATGAGAATCGTTAAGAACAAAATCCACTTCTTACCGGGTACTACCCGGTTCCTATCCGTCGAGTAGAACCAGAAATGGAACACAAAGAAAGTTTCAACCCGAACCCTATGAAGTCTCTATAAGCAAAGCCAAAAGTGCGTTTCTATCCGGTATATATGTACCCGGTAATTATTTGCAGATAGCAAACTAGGTTTCCACCCGGTTCTTTTTCGGCCACCGTACGGTACGTAATTTTTTTGAATTTTTCATTTTATTTTTTTGTTTTTTCAGCTTTTTTATTAGCAAATTTCATCAGAATTAAAGGAGCTAGGATACCGAAAAATAAAGAAGCCGACCAGAAAAAGTTGTAGTTTGTTGCCTTATCATTTGCAAAAAGAAGAACCGAGTGTAATAGAAATATAAAAATTAGGGTTTTAATTTAATAAAAGGAATTCTCTCTCATCAAATATTAATTAAATTTGACACATGGTAGTGATATTTTAGATTAAAACTTGGAAATAATTATTCAATATTTAAGTTATTCAAAAAACAGGCTAAAATCGTTAATTTTATACTTACAAAAATTTTTGAATAAATACAAATTGATTAACGAACGTAATAAATGTCTGGCCCAGATCTGGGACTGGACAGCAATCCATACCATAAAAATTTCTAATTGTTAATCAGCCAAATTTTTTTCAATTTTCGAGAAATTTATAGGGTATCTAAACTTATACAAAATATTATACAAAACTAACACTATCAAAATAAATTCCTGTTTTTATTTACATTAATTTTTTTAATGCATCTCAGTAATAGAAGAAATACTTGAAGATATTTTTATTGACATGAGGCCTTTATTGAATAAGCATTTTTTGTCGCGACCCCAGAAACTATCGAAACTATATATATTAAGGTGTTTCATTTTATAAGGCTAAAAAATAAAATGTGGAATTTTTGCACACTTTGCTTATGCTCCGAGTCTAAGTGATGTAAAAGAGATATATATACCAAATTTCAAGAAAATTGGATAATATTTAGAGGTTGCACACTTTGAACAGTTTTGTAAAATAGCCAAAAAATCGATTTTGCAATGTTAATTCCACTTTTATTGGAAAAAAGAGAAATAAAAAAATCAAATAATATTAAAACTGAACATAAAGATTAATAGGAAGTATAATAAGCAAAACATGTATTATATTAATCAACTTGGAACGATGCAATCCCTTCTATTGTTCGCTTAGTGACAACTTTTCTGTGATGCTCGACTACCCTTAATAAGAATCGTTTTTGTTGTACGCCTCTGAGCGATTCGTTAAACTTTTTAATCAGAGCAATTCCTCTTTCTGCGGTATCATTAAACACCTTAAGAGCATTCACACGGCTTCTTAAAGAATCATTGCAGTTTTCTGACACGTCGTGGATCCCAAACAATTCAAAGAAGGTCTTTGTTTTGTTAGTAACGAAATGGCTCATGTCTTTTCCTTCAAAAACTATGTTTTTACCCTCCAGTCGTTTCATTTCCTTTTTCTTTGAAGGTTTGGTTTCTAAATTTCTAGTCATATCTTCTTTTTCAGCCAGAGTAATACGTTCGTCTAAAACAGCCAACCCTACGTTTGTTTCAGATAGATGGGCATATCTCTACAATTTTTCATTTTTGTGATGATGCACAGTTTCCCCCACAATCAAGAAGAAATGCTACACTTGATATCGATTTTCCCCAAGAAAATATACTATTTTGAGGGTTACTATAGTGTTTCAATCGATTTGAACTATTATCCATTCGTTACAATCCCTAAAATCACCTAAAATAGTATAAGTCAATGTGGTGATTTATGACTTTACAATTTTTCACGCGCTGTATTTTTCTTACCGAAGTTCTTTGGGGGCTGAAAATTTTTTGCAGTGTTCTTACGTATATTAATATACTAAAAATATATTTTAGATAGGTGTGCCTGTCATGTGAAAATTAGAAAAAATTTCCAAAGTTGTGATGATAAATTATTGAAATTTATCTCAAATTTGCTTTTTTCCCCGTAATTTTTTTACCGTTAGGGTTTTGAAAAAAATTAAAAGAACACCGTATTCTACGTGGTCTACTCTATAAAATGGCACCAAACCGAAACATGTGCCGATAATAGATCCAAAGTATGGGCTTTTAGAAAAATAGTATCGGAAAGGAAACTCAAGGGAAAAAATCATTTTTTCGGCTAGCACACTTGTTTATCGATAGCTGGGTGGAATTTTATGTTGGAAAACTGTACTTCCACACTTGTATAATGTGTTGGTAAATCGGTAAATGCGTAAACGAAGTGCGAATGAGTTTTCAAGGCAATAAATCTGAGAAGTCAAAATTTGAACAAAAAAATACAATTTAAACAGTTCCTTTGATGACATGAAGTTATCCGTAAAGACTCTTTAATAACCCCAAAAATATCTTTGCTTCTTTTAAACTTGTTTTCGTTTCATACCAATCTGTTAAGTAAATTGGTTCTTATTTTTGACATGATTTTGCTCTTCAATGGAATTTGACTGTAAATAGATGAAATGCACTCAATTTTTAATTCAATCTGAAATCGGAGAGCAGGCAAGTTTTATTTTACTTAATTATATCAAACATTCTAAAGTAAAGTTTCATAACCTTTTTAATTTATTTTTTTTTTCGCTTTCACTTACGTACCGAGCTCGGAAACTGAGTTTCCAAAATTTTTCCTCTCATTTTAAGGCCTAAAAAAGAAGATAAAATCGGTTGGAGGACTGTGCCACTAAATTATTTTTCTTTTTTTCAAAATGCCGAAAATGAAAAATTGTAGAGATATGCCCATGCCACTCGTAACTTATATTCGTATACGAATTAAGAGTTTTGATCATGCGCAGTGATTAAATTGAATCTAAATTGTGGCTGTAGTACATATAAAAAGTGACAGGAGAGCAAGGAGGTAATAAAAACATATCTTTTTTGCAAATTAATACAGTAAGTGAATTGTGTATTGCTTATAATTTATAGTTGCAACATTTGGGAATATTTTACCTTTTTTCATATACATGCATATGCTAATTTGTATTGAAATTCTTTGAAAATTTGTTTCGTTTTGAGGTTAGGGGAGAGTGGTCCAAAGCGGGTAGGCATTCGTATGCTGCTGCGTTGCGCGCATGCGCTAATGTATACGTGTGTCGTGAGTACCCGAACCCTCCCGAGTTTCAATCAGTCCCAAAGGTTCACCGGCTTAGCAACATGGCGTAACGAGACACAAAATAAAATAATTGGGGAATTTGTTAAAAAAACTGAAGGTAGGTCATTTGTGACTAGTCGAAAACCAGCTTATTATTTTTATTGCCAATATTACTACATTATTTTGATACTATCCAACTATAAAATTCCATGGTAATTCCGGGTTTTTTTATTTCTCTATTTGAGGTTATATCGTTCTTCCAGTAAAAATGTGTTTTCGGGCAAAGCGGGTATCTGCCGAGTAGATACCCGCTTTGCCCTGATAAATTTTAATTCTAATTTTTCTGCATTTTATTATAGATGGTTAATAAATATAAAAGAAAGACCAATCAAGGAGCCTGGAGTGAAGAGGCAATGCAAAATGCAATGAAAGATTCTGAAACTACATCGGTTTTAGCAGCAGCAAAAAAGTATGGCATTCCTCTTGCCACGCTTCAAAGACATCTGAAAAAAGGAAGTTGCACTAAAAATCTTGGACGACACCGAAGAGTTTTTAGTGATGTTCAAGAAGCTGAATTACTTGAATATATATTTCAGGTCAATGATCTTTTTTATGGTCTAACGAAAAATGAATTTTTAAAACTAGTTTATCAATATGCCGAACGTAATAAGATTGCTCATCCTTTCAAAGATGGCTGTGCTGGTAATGACTGGTACTTAGGTTTTAAGAAACGTCATCCAAATTTAGTTGTTAGACAACCAGAGCCAACATCGATTTAATTAACAAATGCGCCAAATCGAAATAATTTAATGTGATAATCATTAATTTTGTAACGAGACGTTACACAGGTGTGCGTGCCGTACGCACACCTTTCATTTAATTCCTTAATACCGAATATTGCGTAACCATCGTCCCCACTTTAGCACTCTAGCGCTGGACTCTCGCCCATCCCCTCTCCAGTCCGTCTGTCTGTCTGTCAGTCATTACAGGCAGATTCGTTAAAACCGCCCGCACAACGAAGATTCTTCAGTCTAGCTGGGCGAGACCCACCGAGCTGATCGGTGAGCTCTCGCCTGGTGAAAACTCATGCTTCTTTTCTTATTTACAGGCGCACCTGTGGTAGGAAAAGTACCGGCAAATCGCAAGGCTTAGGCGCACCTATCCTTGTCATTTGCGAAATCTTCTCTCTCACGTTCACTCTCTCGCTCTCTTCTAAACTGTCTTTCTCACTTTCTCTAAAGGGAATTGTCAACGATCAGGCGCATCTGACGTTGCCAATTCAAAGCCGGAGAAATTGCAATTCACAGGCGCATCTGTAATTGTAATTTCGCGCATCTATTTTCTTTTTTTCTAAATATTATCCGAAGGTGTATGATTTCTGCAATCTATAGGCGCATTTATGGTTGTAGAAATCTAGAATCAAATGTTAATAAATAGGCGCATCTAATATTAATATTTGACACCTTAGAATAATGTTTTTCTCAGCTAAGATTTTCCATAATCAATAGGCGCACTTATGGTTATGAAAAGTCAAAGAATTAAATGTCAATGAATAGGGGCTTCTATCATTGTCATTTACCGCTCTTTAATATCTCTCTTTCTATTTCCTTTTCACCGCTATTTCCAAGGAACCGATTATTCCGTATCAAATCTCAGATCCTTATTCATATCAGAATAAACGACAAAAGTAAGGAGGATTAAATTTACGCTTAACAGGTGCTACTGTGGGCGACTAATTGAGCCGATAGATAACATTGAATAGGCGCACCTATGAATGCTATCTACAATTTACTGAGAATTACACAATCGATCCCTACAATTTATCTTCCTATTAGTCCACTTTTCTTTCCGCCATACCGTAAATTCCGTAGAAATGGGGACCAAGACGTCGATAAAATTGTAAACCGCTATTTCGTTTGTGTATCTCACGTATAATTTTAAATTCCGTTGTCTCAAATTGTTGATACGCCGTAAATTATGATTTCAGGATGAATAAAGAGATTTTTCCAAAGATTTTTCCGCCTCCGTTCACACGTTCACGTTCACACAAAAATCTCAACACCGAGACACACATTCCGAACAATATATAACTTAAAAATTCGCACTCAAATTATAAATATATATTTTCTTGCTAAAGTTACATTCACACAACGTACTCTCACCATCATTCAATACTTTCATTCATACCCATTTAGACTATAAATTAGAATTGTATATTATAGGTTAAATAAAAGCATTTTATATTTTTGTTAACTAAACTTCAGGTCTATTTATTCGTCTTTAAAATACCTATAAACCCTGGCAGACTGAAGCGTCCGGTGAGACGAATACCGCATAGAAAAATAGACCGCTACAATTTCATTAAAACCTTTAATAAGGCTGATAAAATAAATCAAAAATGGTTCTATGAAGGTCATTTTTAACGATAATTATAAGTAGAATTAAAGTTTCAATAGTAATCCTTAAGGAAATTACTATATGCTCAGATTTTTCAAGTTTATTGTACTTACCCGCTTTACCCGAACGGCTTACTCGCTTTAGGCCCCCTTGTAGGGCAAAGCGGGTTTTTTAAGTATTTTTAATTTTTGAAAATAAACAGTTAATATGAATAAATTAACGTCATACTCATTTTTTGCTTTAAAGTTTAAGATCTCTTCTAGAAAATAAACCGATAATGTTTATGATTAAAGCCCAAAAACTATTATTTTTGATCATTTATCGTTAACCTACCCGCTTTAGGCTACTCTCCCCTATAGTAAATAATTAATTATAAATTGTAGGTACATTTCATTATAAATCTGATGATAATTTTGAAAAGAAAATTCTAATTCAGCAAAATTTTCCAGAAACATTTACATTACTTAATTTATAATACTATAATCATAATTTTATATAATTTTATGTGATCATACTTTCATAACATTCCCACTTGTCTGCTGAAACTCAGAAAGTACTAATTATTCTATACACTATTGATAAATTGTGTTGTAATAATTTTTGTTTATATTTGATCCAATGAAGATGAATGTAGGTAGACTGTTCGCAAACCTTATTATTGGTGATTTCCTGAGGGACGTGGAACTAGATGCAGCATATCCAAATCGCGAATTCATTCCTAAACAAAATGCGTTTGAATTATCGGACAATCAATTTATTAAATTATATCGTGTTAATAAAGATTTAGCAGACATCATCATTGATCGTGTAGAGGAGGTTTACCCAACAAGGCGGCAAAGTGCTCTTGATGCCACTACAAAGGTAAAGTGAAAACAAGTTTTTAAAGTCGTTTAATTTAACATGTCGGTGAAATCGCAAAATATATTTATATGTTTATTATCTAGGTTTTAACAGCTTTAAGATTTTTCGGTGCTGGCAGCTATCAGATGGATGTTGGGAAAAACATCTATTCGGCCATTAGTCAACCCTCTGTCAGTAGATGTATCCGAGACGTAATTGAATTATTCAACAAAAGAGATTTTTTCGATGAATGGGTGCACTTTCCTCGAACTATCGCAGAATTGAACACTATTCGAAGAGGGTAATCATACAAGGACTCCACATAATTTAAGGGTGTTAGAGCCAAGTTGTAATCTAAAAATTCGATTTCTTCATTTTACTCAACAAATATTAAATTTGAAATTCTTTCCCTCTGTAGAATTAATCAATTTTTAACTAGAATTATTTATTCGCACAGAGCGAGAAAATATCTAATTCAAATATTTTTTAAGTAAAATGA
>CAJFCP010000506.1:0-19344 GCA_904066005.1 Synergus itoensis | reverse complement strand
TATAAAATTCGTCGGACGCGCGGGGCACCGTGCGTTATAGCTGTCGACTGAGGCGGCAAGTTCATAGCCCGAGAGCTGTCGGACTCTAGCGTTTGGCGGGAGTACTGACGGGATTCAAAATGTGACATCCTTCCTTCCTTCATAAAATATCCTTTTAACTTCGGGAATGTCATCCATCCTTCAATATTGGTCTAAATCAGATCGGGCATCTTCCTTCGCCGAAATGGCTCGAGGTTTACATAGAAATGAATACCAAAAATAATCAAAATCTAATCTATTTTTTTCGAGAGTGCTCCGAAGGTCCGTGGTGTGACTCCCTTTCTGGTCGCTAATTATTGGAGAACGCGATTCAAAATAACTATTGTCTCCGGTGCCGGTTAACTATATATTTTGACGCTGCAGATTAAAAATCTGCAACGTCACAACGTTAAAGCACCGCGTACTACATTATGCACCAACAGTTGCATCAAAGATTATAAATACATGTACAGTATTACATAACATGTGCATCGAATACAATGTACCTTTAATACAAGACGAAATAGATGCAGAAGTCGGAGATGTAGGAATTTATCCTCCACACGAAGAAGAACTTCTCGCGGTGCTCGAAGACGCACGTCGATATCGCGTGGATTCTGACCTTGCAAGAGGTCGTGCTTTTCAACGAAGAATAATTGAACGCCATTTTACCTAATGATAAAAGCGAACGTAAATTCGTACCTCTTTTCCATAGAATTTGCTAAAAATTTAAATTTTAATTTGGAAGATTATGTGTAATAAAAGCAAACAAATTTCTTCAGTCTTGTTTTTTATTAAATCCATCTTGATACATTAACACGTTGCGTTTTACTATTAAGCTAAACGCATATTCAAGTCATTTCCATTTGTTAAACCAATATCAAGAAAGAAACTATCAAATACTATTTTATAAGGCGGTATCCAACTACTAATTTAGTTTAAAATTGCTAACTTAATAATACTTGTACATTGGATTGCTGTTTAAAACTTAATTACAGTTTACTTCATATTAAAATACATTAAGTCTTAGACATATATCACAATGTACGTTAAACGTACTTGTACAATTCGGTGTTTCCCTAAATTAAGACTTTACTTCACATCTCAATAGTATCATTTTAATATCACATTTTAATATCACAAAAAAGATACAAATAAATGATTTTCTTTTCTTGATAATTTGTGAACAATACTGACATTCTTCAGTAGTTATACTTAAAAGTGTAAACGAATATTGGAAATATCGAGGCGAAATCTGTAAAGAAATCGAAACCGATTGAAAAAAGTTTTTTCGTTGAAATTTCGTTTTGAACGTAAGTTATTTAAATTTTACCTTTCTTTCAGGTAAAATCTAGAACTCTTTCAAACCTAATATTTAAAATAATTGAAATTAATATTCATAATATAAATAATAGTAGTCTGGTAAAAACAAAACATTATAACTGAAAATAGTTGAAGGAACTATTACTCCATCAATCTTTGTATATCTTCGTAAGAAAGATCTTCGTCTTCTTGCCCGTGGGCGTCGGTTGTAGTATTATCGATACCAGACAATACTTTTGTACTTATGATTTCGCAGGCAGCTGCAATTCTCTCCTTTGCTTCTACGTCACGTTCCATTAGATTTATTTTTGCTGCATAATAATCACGTCGTGCCTGCACATCTTGCTTGGTGGATTCTGCAATTTTCTGAGTGAACTTTATAGTTTCTTCAAATCTAACTTTTTTCTTCAACAATCGATTTTTCGGAATAAACTTCGTAGATGCTTCTTTCGATGTAACATTTTCCTTCGTGGCTTCGCTTCCGACATTCAAATTTAAATCCAATTCATTTTCATCTTCAGCACCATCTTGATAATCGAATTTAAAATTAACTGCTGACTCGAGAATTTCTGCATCACCTTCAACAGAGACTTTTGAAATTAAATCTAACATTGCTGTATCAGAATCGTTCAAAACTTTAACCGGTTCTCCACCTCCAGTATCACGAGCACATCGTTTTTCCTTAGCTGCTTTAGTTTTCGTAGCAGACTTCCAGTCATGCCATGTTTTTCGCCACGATTTCCAGTCTTTCACTGCTCCACCGGGTATTGCATTTATGGTAATTCAGCTGCAATTTCTAGCCATTTCTTTTGTGCATCTTTAAAGGTAAAATTCGCTGTAAATTTATTGTTTTTCAAGTCATCATTGCGTCCAATAAATGCGCATAACAATTCTCTTTGCTCTTGAACGATGTTTCCACACCTTTTTTTGCGAAGAAGCTCAGCCATTATGAAACCTAAAAATACGAAATACAATAAAGTAAATAATACGTTAATATAAAAAGAAATAATAACGTAAAATAAGTTAAGCAAGGTATAGTATTGAAAATCTTTTTTACGCCGGTATACATAATTATAATGTGAAACTTTACACACACTTCGAAATCTAGCAATCAATTTTTTTAAACAATAGACTTTCCTTTTTAATCAAAATTAATTTAATGAAAAAAAATAAAGAAAAAAATCCACAATTTTAATTGGCCACCTAAGGGCATGTGATACTTTTTGATCGAATTTAGCAAGATGAAACTTTTTTTTAATTTTGCAAGATAAAAAGAGTCAATAACGGTCCGTTTTAATGTTCTCTTTCGTTTTCCAAAGTTTCAGGGCAAAATATTTATTTTTGTGGCTGAAAAGTTGGGTTATTTGAAAACCATAATTTTCAAAAGTTTCACATGCCTGACATGCCCCTAATCTCAAGTGCGCTTTTCGCCATATTTATCTTCTATTGCGCTAACATTTATAATATTATTCAAAAACTGGAGTTGATAATATAAATAGACATATCTTCAATATAAGTTTAACTGGCACCACGTGCTAACAGCAGAATACATCAGCGAAAGATTTCATCATCAAACTAATAAAAAATTAATCAAAATTTCATCAACAAATGATTTCATTGGCTCAAATTATTTGTCACTAGAAAGCATTAGAATTTTGCTATGAGTTAAACGTGGCAACGCTGTTCAATGTATTCGTATATGAACGCAAATTCGAAGAGTGCTCGAGAATACAACTTTCTGCTCGTATACGTAAGTGATCATTCGAAACTTCTCGTATACGGAAAGTTTCGAACGAACTCGAGAATGGAGCCCCTGGTCTCTCTGCTAGCGGGCTTCTACCATAGCAGAGCGAACGGGATGAAAACCTGGACGTCTTCTTCAGGTAAAACCCACTAGGTGTGCGACTGGAAGGCGCTACTACAACCGTACACCTAGTTAAAGGATACGTCGGCTCACACCGACCTATCCCGGGCTAACCTGGAGTTGATTTCCAAACCTGGGGAACATAAACATTGATAGTCGCTCCCATCATCGCGAACCACCTGATACCCGACTAGAGGGCGCTACCATGGCCGGTTATCAGGCATAGAGGGTACGTCAGCCTAAACCTGGCCTACCCGTGGTTCTCTCTTGTCTCTCCAGAAAACCATCCTATAAGACCCACTCTATACCCGACTAGAGGGCGCCCCCATGGCCGGCTATAGAGGTAAAGGGTGTGTTAATTAAAACTCAACCCACCCTAGGGCATTCCTGTCTTTAAAACTATACCTGGGGGGAAAACAAAGGAATAAAAAGATAAGGAAAGTAGTCAAATGTCAATATACAAATATTAAAATCTCCCTCCCCCTCCTCTCTCACCGTATCGTACCGTAAACCGTTTTAACGAGAGAGAAGGGTTCAGGAGACAATGCCCGTCTCGACCGCCGATACGTAACTTACGTAAACAAGTCACTGACATTCCGTTCTTTATTGTATTTTTATAGGTACCGGTTTAAGCACACACACACGCACACTCTCAAACGTCACTCGCTCGTTCTCTCTCACATACACACCGCTCAAATTTACATTTAATGCTTTTAGATTGTTTTCCATAATCACACTTAAAATACGTAATAGATTGTATTTGAACTCACGTGCTTTTCATTAAATATTGTATTAAATTCACACGTAAATTACGTAAGCAAATTGTACCTAAATTCATCGCGTTAATATTGCTGTTGTATTTTCAAACTTAAAATTCTAGATTATATTTTTTTTAAATATCACATTTACACGACACACACTCACAAACATTCAATCCATCATTCATATTCATTTAACTTTAATTTAGAATTGTATTCTTATAAGGGAATAAATACTTTTGTTAATTTTTGTAAAACTTATTGATCTGCTTTTTGATTATCTTTAAAACCCGACCCTGGCTAGGTTGAAGCGTCCGCTAAGATAATAATAATAGGAAATTAATATTTACTTATTTTAAAATAAAATATATATAAATATATAAAAGTACATATAAAAATAAGGATGGCCAAATGAAAATCTATATTTTTCATTAAAAAATAGTGTTTATTATTATACGTCACTCTCAGTTATGACATAGGTATTGGTGTCACAATGTTTGTACATAAGTACTAGAAGATAATTTGGCAGATCAGACTGCTTAATAAAAATAATTTTTGAAGTTTTTTTAACGTGATACGCAAAAAATTGTTCTTAAAATGACACAGTTTTGTATTCAAAGCAACAAAAAAACACTCCATTGTCCACACAAGAAATTAAAATCTCTTTAATTTTTGCGAAAGTTGGATACTCTTCGTTTTTCTTATCAATAATTATAGTACAGTCATTTCTATACATTTTATTGAACACTGTAACAAACTCAGCAATGCAATAATTATCAGATATATAATAATTTATCTGATTGGTTATGAGGTTGCAAGTTTCATCACCCAACTGTTTTAAAAGTCCACTGGAAAATCCATGATCAAAGCCCTGGTTTAAAAGTAGTCTATTAGACAACATTAATTGTTGTTTCATAGCTAATGTCTTGCAAATGTTGACCCTTGTTGCAACACAATTTGAAGTTAATTTCCCCTCTCTATGTTTAACTTCCCCTCTAATTGCTTGAAGATGAACTAAGGGTCCCATATTTTTTATAATCAATGAGTAGTGCAGCATGAAATGATGCTTAGGCTTTAAAGTTCCGAAGAGTTTTATATATAATTCATGATGCTCAGAAATAAGATTATCTAAATAATCTAACCATTGGATTCAAATAGATAATCGAATGTTCAAATAATCGAATTGAAAATATTATAGTAAATCAAATTTTCAACGAGAATAAGTTGATTAAAAACACAGGCACACAAAAAAAAAAGTGGTCCGTACTAAGAACGGGACCTATATATTCTTATGTATTTTGACTCGCTGATTCCAAATCCGGGGTCCGATTGCCTCCAGCACGTCAAGTTTAAGGGAATTTGAAGGTCAAATCGGCAAAAAAATCGATTGAATGAAGGTGACTAGCATTTCTATGGGTTTGAGAGTCGCTGAAACCAAATCTGGAATCAGTTTGATTCCATCATTTCTGCATCAAGGTCAATTCAAGGTCAAATTTGTGTAATGTGAAAAAAGTGAATTTTTGACTGCAGGTTCTGAAAGAACGGAAAATTTTACGTTCTTTGTGTGCTTGTGAAATTGAACCAGTTTCATAAACTAAAACTCCTTCTGATATGTTGTGCAATGTGCATAATATCGACACTTAAGTTTCGTAAACAATGAACTTCGTTAAATATGCAATCTTCTTTTATACCAGTTGATTGAAAATCATTCATACCCACAGCAATAACTTAAGATCATAATTATTCGTGGTTCTAAGAGCGCCGATATCAGAAACAGTTATCTGTTGAGCGTCTTTTTTACATATGAGACAAATTCTGCAATAATGATTTGACGAGAAACTTTGACTGAAACCTAAGTTTGTGTTTAATCCAAGATTGTCACCATCTATTATCGCAAGAATAAAATGCAACCTCACTGTTTTGGTTTTCGTTTGAACTAAGATCCCTTCATCAGCTAGGTAATTTAATTCGACAATGAGTTTTGGAAATGCAACCCTATTACCAAACTGTTTACGATCCTGACTGTGAAGTATCATGGCTGCGAATATATTTTTTAAAATACCTCGATATTCAGGTCGAATACACTTTAACATTAAATAAATAGCCCCTGTAGGGTGATAATCTAATGATGACATATATTCGAGCATGTTATCTAGAACATCACCAGTTTCTAAGAACGCTTTCAGAACTTTCCTTAAAGGAATAATTTGTGTGCAACGATCTTTCGGTTCCTCTATTCCGCCTTTAACTTCTAACTCCTCGCCAATTTTATTAGAATAAGGATCAATTAAAAATCCACGTTCTCTTAAGTTTCTAAATCTTAAATGCTCCGAACTATTGTTTTCAATAGTAGATGATAACACTTGAAACATTGAAGTGATTTCGGTTTGTTGATGTAAAGGTACTGCATTCTCTACAAAAATGTTTGAACTTTCTTTTGCATAATCTTAATTAGGACCATAAAATTTCGAAATTCTTTTACAACGCATTGAATTAAATTTCTAGGAATTGACGGTATGCTATATAAGTTAGTTATCATCCGCTGAAATTGGAATTCAACAATATCAAAAAAATTCGATTCGTCAGTCGAAACACTATGAACAAAATTTGATTCAACAGCGCAAAAATTTGGGACAGAACCTGATTCATCAGCAGAAGTGCTCGGAACTGAACAATCGTTATTCTTAAGATCCAAAGTGGAAGAAGAGTTACTGATATCCTTCAACAAAGGTATGTCACTATTAATTCCACTGGTATTGGTTTCGAAGTATGACGTATGGTCAAGTTTGAGACGCCTTTTAAAAGAGTTAAGTGATGGAAACTTTCTTGCACAGCCAGCTAAAGTACATTCATATACACTAGTTAGGCTATGAAATACTCGCTAATTAAGTATTTCTTTGTATTATGTACAAAAATACGAACACAAATGACAGCGCATTTTGTTGCTTTGAGTTTCGATTCTTATATTTTAAATTAACGCAGGATTAGATTTTATCTAATAAAAAATTTTAATCATCGTATGAAACAACGCAGTTGCAACTTGTTTGCAATATAAATACTTAAGATTACAAAATTCCTCTATTAGGGCAATAAATAACATTTAGAAACACATTTCTATTTTAACGCAATAAACAACAATTCAGTCTCGATTTTTGAAAGTCATAAAAGACCTCAAATTTTGTACTTAAGGTATAAACAATTTAAAATCATA
Organism: Synergus itoensis; assembly: GCA_904066005.1. NCBI lineage: Eukaryota > Metazoa > Arthropoda > Insecta > Hymenoptera > Cynipidae > Synergus > Synergus itoensis. The sequence goes on along the minus strand of CAJFCP010000506.1, from coordinate 12,170 downwards.
TCTCCATCTTATAAGATGAAAATCAGGTAAATTTGCAGTCCATACGTTGCACACACTAATCCTTTACATTAATACTCTTCAATGGGTGTTTCTCTTGTTAGATTTTCCGTCCCACGAGAGTTCTCTAAAATAAAATAAATTGAAATATGTAATTATAAATATATATATAAAATGTTTTACACATTAAATTTTATAATATCGAAAAAGAAGAAATTTATTACATAAACATACTTTAAAGCGGGTTCTTCGATGGACAGATCAGCTCCAACTTCCTCCTGAGAAATGCTTTTGTTGTCTACCTTTGTATGGATATTATAAATATAACGCTGAATGAAGTATTAGGGTAATTTCATGAAAAATAAATAATTACCCTAATACCTAACCGGTATTAGGGTAATTGGCGTTTAAGGAAAGAAAAATTTTGAAACAAACATCCACAGCTTGCAATAAGCTTTCCATAAAATATTTCATTCCATCAATATAAATATAAATAGATGAAATATTGTGTATTTCTTGTCAAACAATCACAATATCGGTTGTACAGTGTCTCCTCTTTGTAAGATGACATTTTTCCTTTCTTCAATGTCTTCATCAAAGTTTCCCAAGTCCTATAAGAACGCAATTGCATTATTAGTATAGTTAGGTATACGAAATACAAATAGAATAAAAGACCATATTACATTATTTGATTATTCAAAAAAAAAAATAAAATAAGTAAGATAGAGAAAAGTTGATATAGTGAAATTAGGGTGGCCATAAGATTCAATTTTTCAATTTCCCTGTCAAATGACTTAAAATCACTTCAAATTCGTACAAATCCCTAAAATTTATAACCTTGGAATATCTTAAAACTCATTGAAGTTTCTTGAATTTCCTAGAAATATCTTAAAATTACCCGAAATCCCTTCAAATTTATTAATATTTCATGAAATCCCTTCAATTTTCACTACTCTTTTTAAAATTCATCACCACAGCCTCTAAAAAAAAACTCTTGATATAAAAAATCTCATTAAATCTTTTAAGAATCAAAAATGACTTTAACTTTTTTTAAATTGTATGAGGACTATTAAAATTCCTTACAATCATTTTTAAAATATAAAAATTTCTTAAAGTTTTTACAAGCTTGTTAAAATCCTTTAGAATTCCGTAAACTTCTACAAAATCTTTTATAAATCATAAAAATTTTGTGAAATTCTTTAAAATTCCATGAAGAAAATTTAAAATCCTTAAAAAAAACTTTAAAATAATCGAAATTTCTTAAAATTCTTGCAAACCTTCCTGGAAGCTGGAGCGGAAACTGGTGTCCCACCAGCAGCTCAACAGGAAGCGGGCCCCGTCATGGTTAAAGACGAAGCGGGTCCAGCGGGTCCCTAAACTTCCTTAAAAATCTCTTAAAACTTCATGAAGTTCTTTAAAATTCAACTAAATCTTTTAAATATTATACAAATCTCTTATAATCACTTCAAATTCCTAGAAACCTCTTAAAATTTTTTAAAATTATTGAAAATGTCTTGAAATCATTAGAAGCCTAGAAAATCTGAAAGAATACCTGGAAATTATTTATAATCCTTCAAAATCCTTGGATAGTTTCTAAAATTTATTAAATAAACTATAAAAGTTATATATGTAATACGACAAAAATAACGTAGTTGACATAAATGTCAATTTCTATTTTCCCTGACAACTACTCGCATTTCTCAGACATTTCCCTGACTTCCCTGACATGTGTCCACCCTGTGAAATGATTAAATTCAGTGACACGAAAGTAACTACTTCTTAAAAAAATATTACATGAACATATAAAATGAAAGCTTCAACTAATTCTTGATTTGAAGGTCTGAAGTTTGTTTTCGTTTTTGTATTTCGCAAAGTGCCGGGGTTAAACAATAATGGAAAATACTTCAGCACATCCATCTGTAAGTAAAAATTGGAGTAAATACCACAAGGGAAAACTAAAGTATAATTAAACAGGTTAAATGTAAATCTGTGTAAATTTGTACCATGTGGATTTTCAAACAAATCTTCGGGAAGCTGATTTCTTTTGATGGCAATCTTTATGATAGCACATGATAAGTATTCCCAAGCAGTATATAAACAATATTTTTGTTTTTCGTATATATCATTAAAGGCTTGTAGCAGTAATTCATACCCGCATTGAGTGCGCAGAAGGGGGAAGAGATTAATATACCTACTCAAATATCGAGTGAAAGTCCAAAAAAGCTGTCCGCTCTCGTTTACACAACCTCCAATTATTTCTTTGCTCTTCAAGTGTGCCTACGTTATTACATTCTCATCAGAGAGAATGTATTATATTTGTTGTGACGTTACAGATTTTAATCTGTAACGTCAAAAGATGTAGTCAACAGGCACCGGAGACAATATACATCATGGAGTAGTATAAGGAGACATCAAAGCCATTGGACATGTCGAATTTTTCTGGAATAATTAGTGTACTCATGCTGATCTCAGCGCCTCAGTACGGCCGCAGAGGCGCTGAGATCAGCATGAGTACACTAATTATTCCAGAAAAATTCGACCAAACCAAGTCTGGTTCCCAGCCTTAGATATATGTCTCCTTATACTGCTCCATGATATACATTTTGACTCGCGTTGTTCGGTAATTAAGAATCAGAAAGAGAGCCACACCACGAACTTTCGGAGCACTCTCGAAAATATAGATTAGAATCTAATTGTTTTTGGAATGTATCTTTTTATGTAAATCTCGAGCCATTCCGAACCAACAAGGAAATCAAGGATTTGGACCTATTATGAAGGAAGGATGACATATTTGAATTTATTGAGAAGGAAGGAAGGACGTTGCCAATTCGAATCTCGTCAGTACTCCCGCCAGACGCTAGAGCCTGACAGCTCTCGGGCTATGAATTTGCCGCCTCAGTCGACAGCTATAACGCTCGGTGCCCCGTACGTCTGACAAAAATGATGTTTTCTCTACTATGAAGCCTGGAGATGAAACGTCTGGTTGTACGTTCTCCTAATACAACGAACGAATTTTAGAGACACATTAGTGAATGCTCAGACATTCCCTATTAAAAAAAAAACACGTATATTTCTACGTACCAATTTCGGACAATTTATACGTACATTAGTACGTATAAATATACGTGTTTTATACGTCGAAATCGTGGAAATGGTCCACAAATTTGCAGAGCATAAATACGTACACGTATAATTTCACGTAGATTTGCACGTACAAATCTACGTATACTTTGTCACTTGGTGGAAATCGTTTCACAGATTTTCAGAGCTCAAATACACGTACAATTTCACGTAGATTTGCACGTACAAATATACGTGTACGTATATTTATACGTACTAATATACGTATAAATTGTCCGAAATTGGTACGTAGAAATATACGTGTTTTTTTTAATAGGGTTCCGTGAGCTCATTCTAGACATTTTAAAAGTACAAGTGCAGGGTGCATTATTGGCTAGTTATATTGTTGACTGGTGACAGAACTTTGCTGAAATACATCACTAGTCACATGACATGGACAACTGTTGCGATTGGTTGGAATCAACCGAATTTTCATGATGGCAGCTGACTGACTTCCGTCCATCTGTCAACGAACTTCCGCCTTCATGTTCCTTCTTCACTCTCTTTCTGGAAGTTTTGGCGGAAGCTTGGATTTTTACGTCGCCTTTAAGATTTTTGTTCAAAAGGAACGCCAAGTGGCTCAAAAGTTATATTCAACTAACGACAGACTGAAATATCCGTTTGTAATGGCTGAGGTAACGCGGTTTGACTCTGTTCTGGCAAGTGTAGCAAAGTAGCATTGTTAATTTTGATTATATGACTTTTGGAGCTGCTTTGCCATGCTTCGCCATTTTCTTTGATCTCTCTTTGAAACTTTCGCATTGACATATCTGTTATGTTTTCTCGGGATTGCTCATTAACGTATAATATTGGTAATAGTTCTAATTCCAATGATGGGTTTTGATTTCGACTTGATAGATCAATTTCAGTCTTTTAAAACGAAATTTGGCATGGTTGTAACATAGTTTCGTGTGCCTGCCAGATGTTCGTATTCAGCTAAATTATATTTCACATATGTTCCACTTCGAATATCTAATTATTTGACTTCAAATATATTAATTTCATATTAAATTCAGTTTTGTTATAACGATATCTCGTACGGTAGTGACGTTATATAACGTGCCTACCAGATACTCGTCTGCCATTTGAGAATTAAATCTTCAATTCAATTCTCCATTTAAATTTATTAAACGAGTATTGTATTGCAAACTAGATTTTTGTTGTATTGTATCACAAACTAATTTAATTTCTTTGAGTTTTAATTACGTAATGACGTAATTACGTAATCGTTATGACACGTGATTTCATTATGCAACCTGTTTAGATTTCCGGTTATGTAACATGTCATTTTTCATTTTCGAATATTTTCTTTGTGTCAAATACATCTAGTTGTTTCTCATGAGAAATTGCTGTCTCCAATTTATTTTCGTTGTGCTCTTTACACCTACAACCTTGAGAGTGAGCTAGCTATTTTGTTTTCAGGATTTTAAAGTAGAAGAATTAGGTTCGGAATCCGTTGCTATTTATTACGATAAATAGCTGGCGCCTAATAAATTCGGATTCCTTTGAAATAAATTATTTTAGATTGTCGAGACGTAGTTTCGCGATTCTAAGACAAGTCGCGTTACATTGTATAAAATTTTACCCCCCCAATTTTTTGTTAAATCTTCACGTTTTGTGACCCCCTGAATCCGAAAAACATGGCTTTACCTGTGTGTGTGTGTGTGTGTGTGTGTAGATTTTTATTTTTCGTTCACGATAACTTTCGAAAGAATTTACCTTTGGATTGGCCTTTGATATACTCTTTTAGTGTCTTAAAATGAAGGCCGAGTTCGTTGCCCAGCCATTTTTGATGAAAATTAAAAAATTTAGAGCATTTTGAAAATTTGAAAAAAAAAAATTTAATTTAAAGCCAAATGACGCACGATATGAAAAAGAGTCAAAGGATGAAAAATATATCTTTTTGAACGCCCTACAGGACTGACTTAACAATTTTTTTAATTTTCTTGAAAAATCGAAAATTCAAATTTTCAGCCAAATAACGCGTGATACAGAGAAAATTATAAGAACATAATTATTTGTCTTTGATGAGAATGTGTTCCCTAAGGTCGATAGAACCTTAAGTAAATTAGTTTTCTTCTTCATTTGAAACTAAAGTACAATTTAAATAAAAGTATATAGCAGCAATGAAGGTTGGTAAACGAATTCTCATCAAATTCGTTTACGAATGTGATGAGAATGTGTGCTTACAACACCGAGAAAAATTTTTTCTTCGTTTAGGAGGATTCTTCTTATTCTGATGCAATTTTTCCTCTACAATATGGTATATAAAGTTTTCCTCTTAATTTTAGAGGATTATTCTCTTCTAGAAAGTATTCCTCTCAAATAAAGAGGAATCCTCTTAAACGAAGAAAATATTTTTCTCGATGAATGGCACCCCTAGTTTTTTAAATATTTGTAGGCTCTTAAACGTTCTTGTTCTGTACTGATGTCATTTGCTTCAGAATCAGATAATTCTGGAATAGATATAATTTTTTGTTAAATAAATTTATAGAATACTAAAAACCTTTTTGATAAAATACTTACTCCACTTGTTAATTACATTATCAGTCTCAATGATGTCCAATTCTGTACATGGCCCTAAGCGGGCTTTTACGTTATCGTTACGAATCCATAACTTGCCTTTATTGTAAGTTCTAGGAGTGCTTTTGGTTTTTGGAGTTCCTGGTACAAAGTACCATATACGTTAGGTCGCTCGTTAGGATAGGCAAGAACAATTTCTTCAGAAGCCTTTACAAAAATTTTTTTTCTGATTCTATAAAAATATTAAAGGCCGTAGCCGGATAAGCATGGTTGAACTGCCCCCGCATGGATTTGGTTCATATTTAGGGGGTAAGTTTCTCTCAATATGAAACCAATTTAACCCAAGTGCCAAGTTAAAAAAAAAAATTTACAAAAGTTATAAACAAATTTTGAAAAATTAAAAAAATCAATTTTCTCAAAATTGGCTCAACCGATTTTGATGGTTCCTAAATATATTATAGAGGATACTAAGACAATTAAAAAAAAAATTGACACCAAATTCCTTTCAGGAGAAGGGGGTGAAAAAAATTATTGTAATATTGTAATAATTTTTTTTAATGTTTCTTTTGTTGCAACACCGCCAGTTTTTTCCCATAATTTACTTATATCCAAAGTAACAACATATATTTTTTAGGATAAAATCAAAAGTGTACTTCATAGTTAAGAAAATAAAATGAAATTTTCGTCTCCTAATTTGTATGTAATTCTATAGGATTCAGTGGCCAACTTAATTTTTAGCTTAAGACTCAATAAATAAATATCATTTGAATAATGCACGTTACACTATTACGCTATAAACTTAATCTTCCTCACTGTCTTCCTCTATCACGGGATTCATACTGTTTTCTGTAAACAGTTTGCTGAGGATTTCAGCAGGTCTTACGATTTTCGACAAGTATCTTGCATGTGATAAGTAATATATAATAGCTGCAATATATGGGAACAGCAGCCAACTGTTCGTCGACCATTGGCGCAGTCACAAGCATACCTTTTAATTCTTGCAACACCCACACTGTGTGGTTTATAATCAATGAAACATCTATATACTTTCCGACTAATGTGTCTTGACTGTACCTGGACCTTTAGAATATTAGCCTGCTCTTTCACAAATGGCAAATTGAAAGACCCATTATCGTTCATCATTTCGGGCAAATACGAAATTGCTTGTGAGAGTTGATAGGAACCCGTAAATAAGATTTTTAGGTCTTTCTCCGTCAACTCTGGAAAATCTAAAAGTTCGTTTGAAGAAACACTTTGAAACATAAGCTTTTTATGAAGCCAGCCTTTTTCCTCGACTTCGTTAGTCAAAGTGTTCTCCATACCTAAATGCTGTTTCATTCTCGTTATAATTTCTTCTGAAAGTTTGACATCTGTTTGTAACGCTTTTCCAAAATGATTGTGCAGAAATGTTAAAATTTTAAAATACAATCCAATCTTCGGAAGCAATTTATTATCAATTACATGATCTAGTAATCGATATTTTTGTTCAATTATTCCATGGACGGATTCCATTGCCCATCGAATTTTTGTGACGAAACGTGACTGGTTTGATTCTTTAGTTGTCAACTGATTCCGCTTGCCCTTTAAAACTGACATCAGTACGATAAAGCCCTTTGATTCCAGTGTGTCTTTCGCATCTCGAAAACCACGATCAAGAAAGAGTTTGTCGCCTTTATTCATAAATACACACAAACTATCCGGATCTTCAATAAGATTTTTTTATAATTTCAGCGTCATTCTGATTCGCGTAAAATGGTCCTGTCATATCTAGTACTCGTCCAGTTGTTGTACAGATAGTAAGAGGCTTACATAAGGGAACCTTTTTTTGGCCTGAGAACGATTTTCGCTGGTACTCATTACTGCTGTTTTTCTGATGGCGAGCATATGTACCATCACAAATTAACATTAGCTCGTCATCAGAATTAAATAACATTTTAGAAATGTTATGCCATGACGGCGTAACATTTTTTATCCAGGAACTTTGCCAGGAAAAATCCCGTTGCCCGCCGTCACCACGTGGAGGTGTCCTGGATGCAGACATCATATGTGCATGCCACATTAATAGGGTTATTCGTCTGTGGTAATTATGCACTTCCAAGGATTCAAATTGGCTGACCGGACGGACGGCGACTGACGGTTTTTAACACACATTCAAACGGATCAAATCATCTAAACTTGTGATTGCGCCAATGGTCGACGAACAGTTGGCTGCTATTCCCATATTGCAGCCATTATATATTACTTATCACATGCAAGATACTTGTCGAAAATCGTAAGACCTGCTCAAATCCTCAGCAAACTGTTTACAGAAAACAGTATGAATCCCGTGATAGAGGAAGACAGTGAGTAAGATTAAGTTTATAGCGTAATAGTGTAACGTGCATTATTCAAATGATATTTATTTATTGAGTCTTAAGCTAAAAATTAAGTTGGCCCCTGAATCCCATAGAATTACATACAAATTAGGGGACAAAAATTACATTTTATTTTTTTTAACCATGAAGTACACTTTTGATTTTATCCTAAAAAATATATGTTGTTACTTTGGATATAACCCGTGTGGCAATCGCCTAATTTCTTCCTGGCTCCATTCTTGGGCCTCTAGCCTGGTCCTAGCTTGTAATTTGTAATGGCGGGAGGTACAGCCCAGCCCGACTAAAGTTCCTAAAAATTCTGGCAGATGGCGTTGAAGTATTCTGTTCTCATTTTGCGATCTGGCAAGCCAGGCCGTAGCCAGATTCTCCGTTTCATGGGGTGTTTGGGCCCAATTTTGCCACGTTTGGGGCTAGCTTAGGCCATAAAACAATTTCCACACAGGAAGTAAATTATGGAAAAAAAACTGGCGGTGTTGCAACAAAAGAAACATTTAAAAAAAATTATTACAATATTACAATAATTTTTTTCACCCTCTTCTCCTGAAAGGAATTGGGTGTCAATTTTTTTTTTAAATTGTCTTACAATTAGTACCCTCTATAATATATATTTGGACCATCAAAATCGGTTTAGTCAATTTTGAGAAAATTGATTTTTTTAATTTTTCAAAATTTGTTTATAACTTTTGTAAAATTTTTTTTTAACTTGGCACTTGGGTTAAATTGGTTTCATATTGAGAGAAACTTACCCCCTAAATATGAACCAAATTCATGCGGGGGCAGTTCAACCATGCTTATCCGGCTACGGCCTTTTGCTGAGTTTTATTGAGTTCTTTTTATTAGAAATGACCCAAGAAATGCATAGCGCCCAATAATTTTATATTTCTCTTTTAGTTAAACATAAGCTACAATTCCGAAGGGATATTATTCTTCGATAAAAAGAATAATATTACAGATTTTACACCAGCTTCCCATTATCCTCCAAAGTGCGAGGCTGAGCGGGGAATAAAGTGAGACTTGACACCAATATTGCTTGAGAAATCAAAGATTTTGTCTTTAAATCTTTCAGACTTGAATAAAATATGTAATTCATTCAATTCGTTTTTGGCACCCTGAAAATTAGAACCATTGTCACTATACAGGGTGTCCCACCACCTATTAACGTGCAAGTAGTGGATGATAGAGGACGAAAAAAGAAACAGAAAAGTCCCCTGGCAAAATTTGATCTGGGTCTTAGTTTGGGCACAGTAAAGCTTCAAAGTTGGGCATAATGAACCAATCAGAAGCGAGATTTAGCAACCACTTGTTTGTCTCATAAGTGTTAAGATATTGTGCGTGATGGGGGTTCATTATGCCCAACTTTGAAGCTTTGCTGTACTGACAATGAACTTTTATCATAGTTCTAGAGCTCCTGATGCTTTTCCAAAATAGTTCCGGCGAATTTACCAAAAAAAAAAAATTTCGAAAAAAATATCTGTCCTCCCACTATTTTGCAAACAAATTTTTCGTTGCGCCATCTTTTTCTCTTTAAAGAGTTCTAGAGTTCAACAATAAAAATTTTTCGAAAAATTAAAAAATAAAAAAGTTACAGCATTTTGAAAAATGTTACATTGGCCGAAATTTTTCGTTAAAAGTTTCAAAGGTTCTGATGTGAGTTCTGCTCCCCCCAAAAAACTTCTATCGAAAAGCCCTATAACATTTTTCGATCAACTCAAAATCCAAAAAGCTACAGTAGTTTAAAGTGACCAAAAAATTTCAGTTTTCAAAATTTTGAGAGTTCCAGGAGTTCTGATGAAAGTTCTATTTCCCCCCCAAATAATTCTATTGAAAAGTCTTATACCATTTTTCGATCAACTCAAAATCCAAGAAATTATAAATTTTCAAAGTAACCAAAAGAGCCTAAATCGGTTATTGATGAAAACGTAGAATTCAACGATAAAAGAAAAGACAGCAACGAGAGAGATATTGAAGATCCCGAAGAAGAAAACTCCGTTGATGATGAATATGTACCAGTTGAGGGTGAAGAAGAAGCAGATTTTGGACCAGAAACGTGGAGAACTTGGGCTAAACAAGTTTTTGAAGAAGTGAAACAGAAAGCAGTTAACTTACCTGAAGGGTTTTAGCAAACGCTTATTACAACGAAGCTACTGCAATAAAAGTGACAAATCTTATGGGATATTTGCCTTTTTGGGCTGGTATCATGAAACCATACTTCAAACGTGGAGAAGAAATTTCAACCTCTGCTCCAACAGAATCTGAGTTTTCTTATTTGAAAACGACACTTTTCCCACTAGGCATGCGTCCTAAGCGGGCTGATAAAATAATTTTGGAACACAATATATATTTACGTCAAAGAGTGAAGTTAGCAGCATCAGAATCAAATACAGTGAAAAATACCAAATCTGTAGATTCGCATAAAGTTTCTGTGAATCGAGCTGCTGAAAATGCACAGAAACCCGAGGATCTTCAAACTTTAAATACTATTACAGCTTCAAGAGAAGATAATGAGATGCAATCGTTTGAAGAATTTGAGCACGCGCGATTTTCTAGCTGCTGAAAATGCACAGAAACCCGAAGATCATGAAATTCTAAATTTCATTACAGCTTCAAAAGAAGACAATGAGGTGCAATCGGTTGACGAATTTGAGCACGATTTTCTAGCTGCTGAAAATGCACAGAAACCCGAGGATTCTCAAAATCTAAATTCCTCAAATTCAAATTCAAAAGATGACAATGAGACGCAATCGGTTGACGAATTTGAGCACGAATTTCTTGCAAAAGAACCGCTATTGATTGAGAATTCTCTACAAGGTTGTTCCACTCCCTTGGAGGTCTCAATTGATGTTCCGAATCACAGTCTTGAGTATATTTCTGAGAACACTGAGAAGAATCATATTGTTGAGAATGAACGTGATTCTTTGAACGAAAAAGAAAATTTGAGAGGGAAGAATAAGGATGAACCAACGACAAAATGAATTGCACCAAAACGGCCGTGTAAATATCTGAACCTATTACTCCCGACTGGAATTCAATGACCAAGAGTGACACAAGTGGGCATTCCTTTTTCAAGAATGGAAATTCTTGCGAGCCAGTTTTTCTAGGCAAAAAGTCCGTCATTTTGGAAGAAACATGTGCGATCGATTCAATGTTACAAATTTTTATAAACGCGATCGCTATTTCTGATGTCTATAAGACCAAAACAGAAGCGATTGTCAGTCCTGTTTTTTTACTGGGACACGAAATTTTAAAACAGGCGAAAGTTGGAAATGCCCAGTATAAAAAAAGGGCACAGATTTTATTAGATGTTTCGAAAGCAGAGTCAGGTATATTTCAGTGCTCATCACAGACACGTCGAGTTCACACGGTTAATGGCAACTGCAATGCTGCACAGCTAGCCGAAATACTTTTTCGAAATTCACCAAGTTGCACAGCAAGTTTTCAGTGTTTCGACTGCGGTTTTGACGACAGGAAAGATTACATCATGCTTCCAGTTAATTTGGATGTAATTCTACTGAATGGTCTTGAACACTTGCAGATTGCAGTGGATAATATGAACGCCAAAAAACAATCAGTTCATTGTCCAAAATGTAGAAGTGGACAGCGCTCTATCACAAAAAATTACGGATCTCACATCATTATTGATTTAAGTCTGATTACGTGCGATAGTTACGTCGAAAATTTGAGGCTCAACTTAAAAAAGATATAGGAACAGCAAAGAAAAGAAGATCTTCCGAATTACAGTTCATTACAGATGTTGCTAGAGTAGACGGAAAAACTGAAAACCTGGAAGACATACATATATTTAAAAGTTTTCCATTATCGTCTGTTCCACGCTACATTACCGTTGATAAAAATGAATACAAATGCGCAGGTTTAATTTCACATAGACGGTATGCGCACAACCCTATATGGATGGACACTATGTTGCGTACACATGGCAAAACCACTGGTCTAGCTATGATGATCTGTCAACTAGTAGGAAAAGGGCAAACCAAAATGAAGAAGTATGTCCAATTGTCCACACGTTCTGTTATATGTTTTGTAAAATTTCATTGTAAATATATTACTTTAAAACTTGTAGCTGGCGATATTTACTACAGCCATTTACCAAATTCTTAATTCTATTAGGCTAATCTAAGTATTAGTTTTAAATAATTA
>CAJFCP010000504.1:269247-299921 GCA_904066005.1 Synergus itoensis | reverse complement strand
TTAAAAGTCCTTAAAATTACTAAATATCCCATAAAATATCGTAAAATACCTTAAAATTATATAAAATCCCACGAAATGTCATGAAATCTCTTAAAATTACTAACAATTCAATGAAATTTTGTAAAATCCCTTGAAAGTCCTTAAAATAAGTTAATATCCCGTAAAATATCTTACAAGTATTTAAAATTCCATGAAATCCCGTAAAATCCCTTGAATTTCCTAAGAATTTTTTTAATTCCTTAATACCTCATACAGTGTATCTTATAATGCCTTTAACTTCTTCAAAATCTGGTGAAATTCCTTTAAATTCCGTAAAATCAATTGAGATTTCTTAAAATTACTTAAAATTACTCAAAATTCCATGAAATGTCGTTAAATTCTTTAAAATTCTTGAAAATCCAAATAATCTCACCAAATCTTTTAAAATTTCTAGAAATAAATGTCATGAAAATTACTTAATATCTCATAAAATATCTCTTAAAGTCGCTTAAAATTACTTAGAATCTCCCAAAATATCATCAAATCCCATAAAATTACTTAAAATCCTAAAATAGACTTAATGTAGGCTGTCTACGAAGGGCCAATAAAGTGGCCCTCTGTGGGTCCAAGGTAGGCCCTCTGTAGGGTCCATATATGACCCCTGTTAGCCCCACGAAGGCCCTGCAGAAGTTTACCCTTCTGTTGTCCTGATAGGGCATTTTTTAAATTTTTAAATCGATTTTAAAGTCAAGTTTTATAGGACCAAATATAATGAATTAAATAATTAGTTCGAAGGTAACTTTTTTACGAAGCAAATTTTTGAGTTAGAAAAATGATTTCTAAACAATTACAACTCTTAACGACTTCGTGTCTAGCCTATCAAAATTTCGTTTATAAATCATTTTTTTTGAACTTGAAAATTTCCTTTCACGATAAGAAAGTATTTAAAAATGTTTGATCTTATTTTCAAAATAGCGATTGGACGTAGAATTCTTTGTGCCAAATAATAAAGGGACAAATACGTAGGCCCTATCGAGGGCCGTCTAGGGGCCCCAGCAAGGGCCCAGAAGGGCATACTATAAATACTAAAATAACTTAATTAATATCCTATGAAATATCGTTAAATATCTGAAAATTTTTTTAAATTTTATACAATTTTGTAAAATCCTTTAAAATGTAAATACCTTTAAATACCGTGAAATAAAAAAAAAAAAATTGTAGAATATTAAAAATTTTTTTTCAAGTTTATACCAAAGTAATTTGTAGATAGGAGATAAAACAAAACTGGGATTTGAGCAAGATGTTAGTTATTTTTCATTCTCGTTAAAGGAGAATGAGCTATCGTTACGGTGAGTATACGAGTGTCCATTATCCCAGACCTTATCTTCGATAAAAGCAGAAAGCACGGAGGTCTTGCTTTCATTAGTTCTCTTCCTTTTTCAACTTTCTTTGTCTCTCCTGATCTAACTCGCCCCCAGTCACCTTACCAAAGGAATCATTCTTATTCTGCTATATCCCTTTAATGGAATTAAAGCGAGCTAAACGGTACGTGAAATCCACCATCCAACAAAGTAAATCCAATCGTTATTGTTCAGTCGAGCATGAAAGGCATGGATACTCTATTATCTCAGAAAAAATATCCTAAAATATCCAAAAAATATTCTAAAAAAAGTTGTAACTCTTGCCTAATCATTCTAAGTTTAAATTCCTTGCTTTATTGAAAAAAAAATTAAGTAAAAAAAAATTTGGATCCGGGAATCGAACCCTCGACGTCTGAGTTACAAGTCAAGTAGCTGAACCACTGGACCAAACTTTAAGAATAAAATAGAAGTATTGAAAATCTTTTAAATTATGTAAAGTGACATCTAAATTGAGATTTAAGTCCTCTTTTATATTAAAAGTTTAATTTTAGCATCTCGCGGGTAATAATTTATTAAAAATGAGGTATTATATGCGAAGCGACGAAGTATAAAATCGGGATAAGCTTCTTAATAGTTCCACAAGTACTTGTTATTATTCATAAGGGTCGGTTGGTTCGATTTACAGCCGACAGGCTGCACTTTCTTCGATATTGCATCAAGAGGCTCATGCTGCTTTATTTTTATAGTCGGCCATGATGGTCGAATTATGGGACACAACGACAAGGGTCTTCAGGATTTATAACCTCATAAATTTGCATGGACATCGCGATCCGCTCCCCACCTATCTCTCCTTGTCCTATGATCCTCCCTATAATGTGATTCCTGTCATAATCCACGTTCTTCCCCTTCTTCATTCTCCATTCTTCATTCACAATTTTTGTAAATGTTGAATATTTATTACCGTTATTTAAATTTTTATTTATTAGATATGAACCGAACATTATATTTAATTCGAAGACTTAATTAAAGCCCTAAATAATAATGAGTAAAGAAATTAAAAAGTAAAGAAATCAAAAAGTAAAAAATTAAACTAACTATCAAGTTGTATCAACTTTTGTGCTCATTCAATGAGCACTTTGCTTCCTGTAAGCAAATACGATTTGCTTCCTCATAGAGGAAACATTAAGTATTTAATTTTCTTTACATCAGCATTAAATTTTTATTATTTGAGAAGTTATATTTGAAAAACTCTTTTTCGAAAATTACAATAAAGCATAACTTTCTTATTTTTGAATGAAATGGATTAATCTTATTGGTCAATCGATTCGTCTGGACACAATGAATCTTCATTTCCCTAACACCAGCTTTAAATTTTTATTATTTGAGAAATTATAGTCGAAAAATTGAATTTTTAAAAAATAATTGTTTATAACTTTCTTATTTCTCAATGAAATGCATTAATGATATAGGTCAATCGATTCATCTCGACACAAAGAATATTTATTTTCCTTACGTCAGGTCAAAATTTTGATTATTTGAAAAGTTATAGTTGAAAATTAATTTTTGAAAATACAATTAACCATAACATAGTGGATATATACAAGGATAATCAAGTAAAACGATATGCTTCCGCACAATACATTAAAAAGTTTATTTTCGTTTTCTTTATTTATATCGGATTAAGGATAAGTTTTTGAAAAAAAAAGAAAATTAAAAATTTTTTTCGCGCTCGCATTGGTGGGGGCTTTGCGGCCATGACCCCAACGGCCCCTATAGTAAATGCGGCCCTATCACAACGCCATTTTTCCCCAAAATTTTCAAAAATACGAATTTCGAAAATATGAAATTTCTGTTGGGTTAATATTTATATTAATATTTATATTATGTTATTATTGCTAAGCTAGCATAACAGATAAATCTCATGTCAATTTTTCTTGGCATTCATATTTTCAAAAAAAAAAAAAATCGAATTTTTTGAACTTGAAACGCGTTTTCACCCCAAAATTTTCAAAAATACGAATTTTGAAAATCTAAAACTTGTGCTGGGTTATGCTCGGCTAGCACAATAGATAAATCTAATGTCGATTTTTACTGGTATCAATAAATCAATTTTGGGTAAATATCGTGTTGTAAGTTCAAAAAATGTTAATTTTTTTGGAAAACATTGATAAAAGTAAAAATTGAAATTAGTGTTATTTGTTGTGCTTGCCTAGCACAACCCAGCACAAGTTTTCTTTTTTTGAAATTTTGAAATTTGCCATTTTGAACAGTTTTTTTTAATTGCTTTTTTTCGAAAATGGTTTAAAATTTTGAATCCATATTTGTAGCACAACAATGTGTGTAGCACATAGTTCCTAGCACAAGTTTTTTTTTCCCTAAAAGGAAACAAAATGGCGAGGCTGATGTTTTTTTTTTTTTGGAATATAAAATATAAAATTATATAAAATATAATTATAAATATAAAAATATAATTTTTTTCTTTTTTGAAAAAATCAATTCGGAAGGTCTTTTTTTTATTTTGGGGGTTAAATTTTAATTTTTTTTAAAATCTTTCACGAAAATTCAGAATATGACTTTGGAAACATACTTCTGTTTTTCTAAAACTACATCCAGAGAAAAAAATTGTTTGAATCAAATAAACGTATCTTTGATATAGGACCAATGAAAAAATATCTTTGAATTAAATAAAATTTATTTGATTCAAAGAATTTTTTTTTTGAATTAAAAAGAAAATTTCTTTGAATCAGATAAATTTTATTTAATTCAAAGATATTTTTTCTTTGGCCCTATATCAAAAATACGTTTATTTGATTCAAACAAACTTTTTTCTGAGTGTACTCTGTCGAGAATAAAAACTACGTTTTAACGAATGAAAGTATTTCACAATTCTGAATTAATAGGAATACATATTGAATATTTATAAACATAAAGGAAAAAACTTTGAGAAAAAGTAATACTATTCGTGTGGTTAAGTTTCGTTGGTTTCTTTCTCGTAAATAAACGAGTAGAGCCACTTGACGAACCTCGACCGTAGCCACAACCCCACAAGGGTTGTTAACTTCAACCTTTTGCTTGAAAAAACCCTCGGGAGGGGTAGTTTTTTAGCGGGAGAGATTGCAGAGAATAGACTCGAGGACCGAAAAGACGAAGAGTGGCATTTAAACGTTCTCCTTTGCATAGAGAAATTTCCTTTATTATCCAGACCTTTTTAGAAAGGATGTTTATACACATCAAGATTTTTATTTTCAAAAAGATTTGTATTATTATTTCATCTTAATTCCAATAGGTATAAAGGTCAGCGAATTTTGCCTCCATGTCCTGGGTTAGATTTACGGGTTTTGAACTTTTTTAAAAATATTTTTTAAACATGTTATTGGAGAAACGATTATTTAACATTCTTTAAACATTAAAAGGAATGTTATTCATGGAATTATAATTATCAAGATTTTCTCCCCTGTATGACTAATTTTCTATTGTACCGTAAAAGATTTTTTGAAAAAATGAAAATTTGAGATTTTTTTTTCGAAATAACAAATATTGTTCTGGATAGTCTGAAAGACACACAACATTGTGTCGCAAACAAAAATTTGATATTCCTAACCATTTTCCAAAAAAAAAAAAAAAAATCTTAAAAAAACATCATCCTCACCATTTTGTTTTTTTTTTTTTTTTTTGGAAAAAGTGTTGATTTTTTTGGAAAATATTGATGTCAGTAAAAATTGACATTAGAGTTATTTGTTGTACTAGCCTAGCACAACCTAGCACAAGTTTTCTTTTTTTGAAATTTTGAAATTTTCCTTTTTATACAGTTTTTTTGATTTGCTTTTTTTTCGAAAATGGTTCAAGATTTTGAATTCATATTTGCAGCACAACAATATATGTATCACATAATTCCTAGCACAAGTTTTTTTTTCCCCCAAAAGAAAAAAACAAAATGGCGAGGCTAATTTTTTTTATTGTTTTTTTCTTTTTGGAAAATGGTTAGGATTATCAAATTTTTGTTTACGGCACAATGTTGTGTGTCTTTCAGATTATCCAGCATAATATTTGCTTTTTCGAAAAAATCAATTCGCAAGGCCTTTTTTTATTTTGGGAGTCAAATTTTCATTTTTTTTAAATCTTTTACAGCACAATAAAGCACAAATCTATCACACTTCAGCACAATTTTCATTTTTTGAATTTTAAAGTTGGCGTTGCCAAGTTCCTGGACATGTAGTGACAGTCGAATCGTCAAAATGGAAAAGAAAGCTCTGTAAATTCGCAGCAGTGCTCTCAGATCCAGCTAGAAATTTACTCCCTTCACATCTACTATTTTATCGGAAAAAATAATTCATTTAATATAATGTAGGAAAGTTTTCTTATATAATTGAAGAAAATACTTTAAAAGTGTAATAATTTCAAAAGTTTGCCAAATTCAAGGAGTAGTATAAGGAGACATATCAAAGCCATTGAAAATGTCTGAAGTTTTTTGAATAATTCGTGCAGTCAAGTAGAATAATTTCACTTAAGCATACATCAGCGCCTCTGTGGTCGCACTATGCATTAAAAATAGAATCTCATGTGAGGCGCTGAAGTAAGCTTAAAAGAAATTATTTTAATTCAGAACTGCACGAATTATTCCGAAAACCCACGATTAATCCAAGTCGGGTTCCCAGCCTTAGATATGTCTCCTTATACTACTTCATGGCCAAATTATATTTGACAAATTCCTTTTTTTTTTTTTCGAAAAAATAGTGGATTTGAAGGGGGTAAATTTCTAGCTCGATCTGAGAGCACTGATTCGCAGCTCCTTTTATCAATCGCTTTCTCCCACCTCATCCTGACTCACACCTTCTTAATTAATCTACGATTGGCTGGTCTCGTCATTTCTAAGACTTGAAAACTACGCGCGCTTTCTAGTTATTTCTTCTGGATCCAAATGCTCAATTCACTTACAATATGAAGTGTCTTAAAAATTTCTTTTTGAATTTCAGACTGACTTAAGGTGAAAGCGTATTATTTTGACGTGGAAAAACGGCTCGGTGGAAGTTTCGAAATAGTTTATCCTACCTCACCCCCGACAGAAGGCGCGGTCCTTGGATTTAGTTAGCAGGCGCCGGATGGTGGCTTCGAGTTAAACAACTACGGAGACCGTATGTCGTGGCTGGCAGCTCATTTCACGCTGGCAGCCACTACCTTACAAACCCCGCCACCCTGGCTGGCGACCTCGTACGATGCGCTTCAACTATCGCGAGTATTGCTCTTTCCAACCCCAACCCAGTCAGTCACCCCTCCCCCCTCAACCTCAAGGAGAAAAAGCTCTTCCGTTCCCTTGACATTGCACGGGGGAATGTGCAGTTTCAACCGTATTACGACATCCGACTCAAGAGTCACGTTTGCTGAGAATCTGGCTCAGTTACGTGTTGACACCCACCTCCTCAAACCCCTGTACCCCAACCAAATCGTCATAGTCACTAGGCGCTCGACAATGAGAAATACAGTTGTTGGGAGTTGTCAGCTTCGACGAACAAGATCTTAATTAAATTCTTGGTTTCATTTTCAAACTTGGTTTAACGAGTTGTTTCATATAATTAAATTAATATAAGTTATTAGCGTCTAGTTTGGATGTAGGCTACCCTAGTAGAAATTGGTTCTATTTTTCCTTAACACTCTCAAGTATCTCATAGAGCTGAAATGGGGAAAACCTAAACTAGAGAAACTAGGTAGTGCCTAGTTAGAACCTAACTAGAATTTCCTGAACAGATTTGAATGAGGAAATCCTTGACTAGTAATCAATTAAATTTCCTCATTCAATACGAGAATAGTTTTTCCTTGCCTGTATTTCGAAACAAACTACCCAAGTGCGAATTGCCAGTACATTATATGGTTGCAACAACCATATAATATGGATGCGCCATATTTAGCAATATATATGGTTGGTCCAACCATACTTTTTTTTCCGTGTGACGGTTCCTTTTAAAAATTGTAGTTTTATGAGCGATTTTGATGGTGATTTGGTTTCTGAATCCTGGACAGCCATTTGAACAATAGAGAGCAATAAAGTCGAATTCGGATTGGTATCGATACCTTTAAGCTCTAAGAGGAACTTTAAAGCCAGACAGATATATCTCGTCTTGTGGAGTCATATTTGTGTTATTTTACCCGCAACTAGAGAGATCCACTTGAATCGCAACTTTTACGGTGGATGAACTCTGTGAAATTCGATACGGAAGCAACTCCTCCATAGCCCATTACGTTAAGGGTCTTTCGGTGCTTCCATTACAATTCGTAACGCGAAACCGTATCGTCGTAGCCATCTCTAGAACCACCCTCTGTTCCCATAAACCCCTCCTTCGTTGACTGAAACGAGTTTTTACCCCCAATTATCTTTTTAAGAAAAGTTATTATTTTTTTTCCGCAAAAAAAAAAATATTGTAAAACTTGAATTGAATTGCATCTGACAAGTGTATTTTTAACGAGTCGTACAACAACCATTTTTTTTTTCTTAGTGTGATAGAACAATTTAATTTATAAATAGAAAGTCGAATTAGCTTAATTATTGAAATGATGGAGAGCATCTGTTCAAGTTTCGCAGTGCGAATTATATAATTCAACTGTTAATTAGATCCACTCATCTATTCGAAGCAGACTAATGAATAATGGATTTTAATTATTCAATATGCGCGGCGAAGTTAATTATGATTTGGTTAGATCCTAATTTGACAGTAATTTTTATACTACGATTTTCGGCTTTGATTTTATGCTACACAAAAAGTCAACGATAGACTAGTGGCTCTTTTTTTCTTTTTAAATTCTTGGGTGTAGTTCCGAATAGTGGTTACCTCCGATTCATTTGGCACTACGTATACTGGTTTTTTGCGATTATTTCAGCTAATATACAAAATTAAAAAAAATGTCTCAAACAAAAGTAGTAGACCTCATCGAAATACATATTTTTTGTTTTAAACATTTCTCTCTGTGAATAATATTTTCCGAGAAAATCAATGATACAAAGATTACAATTATACCTCCATTGGTTTCGATTTGGTACCTACTTACGCTTTTCACCCTTTGTCATTCCTTTTGCCATTTCCCTTTACAATTTCTTTTGCCATTTCCCTTTACCATAACCTTTGCCATTTCCCTTTGCAATTTCCCTTTACCATTCCTTTTGCCGTTTCCCTTTACCATACCCTTTGCCATTTCCCTTTGCAATTTCCCTTTACCATTTTCCTTTGCCATTCTTTTTCTCATTTCCCTTTACCATTTTCCCTTTCCATTTTTTTTGCCATTTCCTTTTACCATTTTCCCTTGACATTCTGTTTGCCATTTCTCTTTACCATTCCTTTTGTCATTCTCTTTACCATTCCATTTGCAATTTCTTTTACCATTCCCTTTGTCATTCCCTTTGCCATTCCTTTTGCCATTTTCCTTTACCATTCCTTTTGCCATTTCCCTTTACCATAACCTTTGCCATTTCCCTTTGCAATTTCTCTTTACCATTTCCTTTGCCATTTCCCTTTACCATTTCCTTTTAACATTCCTTTTGCCATTTACTTTTGCCATTCCCTTTACCATTCCCTTTGTTACTCCCTTTGTCATTCCGTTTACAATTTCCTTTGCCATTTCCTTTGCAATTTCCTTTTGCCATTCCATTTGCCATTTCCTTTTACCACTCCCTTTGCCATTCCTTTTGCCATTCTCTTTTTCATTCCCTTTGCCATTCCCTTTATCATTCCCTTTGCCGTTCCCCTTTGCCATTTCCTTTACCATTCCATTTGCCATTTCCTTTTACCATTCCCTTTGCCATTCCCTTTGCCATTTCACCTTGCCATTTTCCTTAACCACTCTCTTTGCTATTCCTTTTGTCATTTCTCTTTCTCATTCCCCTTACCATTTCCCTTGCCATTCCCTTTACCATTCCCTTTACCATTCCCTTTGCCATTCCCTTTACCATTTCTCTTTATCATTCCCCTGATATTCCCTTTGCCATTGCCCTTTGCCATTTCCTTTATCATTTTCCTTTACCATTCCCTTTATAGTAATTGTCTTTTACGATGATTTCCATTTAGAATGTGAAGAGCCATGTTATATGGGTTTTTTTAAAATGAAAATCGATATATTTGATTTTCTCGAAAACTATCACTCGCAGAAAAAATATTTCTAAGAAAAAATGTGTATTTCGACGAGTTATATAACTTTTGTTTGAGACATTTCTTTTAAGTTTACATATTAGCTGAGATAAACGCAAAAAACGCAAAAAAGGAATTGCAAAGGGAATGATAAAGGGAATGCAAAGGAAATGGTGAAAGGAAATGGCAAATGGAAATGGAAATGGCAAAGGTTATGGTAAAGGGAAATGGAAAAAGGAATGGTAAAGGGAAATGGCAAAAGGAATGGCAAAGGGAATGGCAAAGGGAATGTTAAAAGGAAATTGCAAATGGAATGGTAAAGAGAATGACAAAATGAATGGTAAAGGGAAATGGCAAAGGGAAATGGTAAAGGGAATGGTAAAGAGAAATTGCAAAGGGAAATGGCAAAGGGTATGGTAAAGGGAAACAGCAAAAGGAATGGTAAAGGGAAATTGCAAAGGGAAATGGCAAAGGTTATGGTAAAGGGAAATGGCAAAAGTAATGGCAAAGGATGAAAAGCGTAAGTAGGTACCAAACCGAAATGGGTTTTTCATGGTTTTCGTCATTAAATTCAAATTTGCGCCAATTTTCACTATGATATTCGTAATCAGCGCATTAAAATACGTAAGTATACGTAGTTCCGAATGAATCGGAGGTAACCACTATTCAGAACTTTATCCAAATTCTTTGCGCCAAATTTTAAAAGTGGAGCGAAAATTGAGAAATTTAGTTTCCAGTAAATTCAAAGAATAATAACACCTTTTAAACATTTTCTTTCAAACTCCACTAAAACGAAACACATTGGGGGTTGTAAAACCTATGTGAAGAGATATAAGCGTCGTGGCGACTGCTTAAAGCCTTGAACAAGCAACCGACGGTTACGATTTACAGGGTACGAGACGGAGGTTGGCTTCTAAGCCGACTGAACCATTCTACAAAGTAAACAAGATGGACCCCGAGACAGCTTATCCAGGTTGAATGCAACAAGCTATTTCCACTTGCTCTTACACTTTTCCCCAGACCATAAAATAAAACCGGATCTATAGCCAAAAATCTTGTTCAAATTGTAAACAAATCTTTTGAAAATAGGTATCTATAACTCTCTGTAACATTACAAGATAACGATACAAGATTACCACAGTTTTAGGATTTTGGCTGACTAAACACTGATCATGACTACTCCCGGCTGAATACATTGAGACCTGCTCTACTGACACCCTCGGGCTCTTCTCCTGTATTTTCTCACACATATACCACCCCTCCCCTCGTCAATTACCCCTCATCACCAAAAATTTCCCCGCCATTCTTGCTTTCCCTCCCCATGCTAGTCGTGCCCTGACCTACACTAATAAAATACTGTTATACAGATGTTGAGGAAGTTGGCAACGCTAACTCAAAATTTCCAAAAAATGGAAATTGTGCTGAATTGTGCTCGATTTTTGCTGTATTGTGCCGTAAAAGATTTTTTTTCAAAATGAAAATATCACCCCCAAAATCAAAAAAACAGTTTTTTAACTCAGTCTTGCCAATGTATTTTTTCGAAAAAACAAATGTTGTGCTAGGTAGTTTAAGAGACACCCAAAGTTGTGCCGTTAAAGATTTTTTCGAAAAATGAAAATTTCACCCCCAAAAATCGAAAAATAAATTTTTATCTCGGCCTTGCCAATTAATTTTTTCGAAAAAAAAAAATGTGCTGGGTAGTTCGAAAACTAACCAAAGTTTTTCAGTTAAAGATTTTTTCGAAAAATGAAAATTTCACCCCAAAAAATCGAAAAAACAGTTTTTATCTCAGCCTTGCCAATTGATTGTTTCGAAAAAACAAATGTTGTGCTTGGTAGTCCGCCAGACATACAAACTTGTGCCGTAAACCAAAATTTTATGATCCGAACCATTTTCGAAAAAAATAAATTTCAAAAAACCACCCAATAAGATAAATTTGAAAAATTCTAAACAAAAAAATTTGTGCTGGGTTGTGCTAGGCGAATAAAACAAATAAGACTTATGGCATTTTCTTCTAGAATCAATCGTTTCCAAAAAAACCTGATTTTCTTGAACTTGGAATACGTCTTTCCCCTAAAATTTGCAAAAATGCGAATTTTGAAAATCTGAAACTTGTGCTGGATTGTACTAGGCGAGTACAACAAATAAGTCTTATGGAATTTTTTTCTAGAATCAATCGATTCCAAAAAAACCGGATTTTTGTGAACTTGGAATACGTCTTTCTCCCAAAATTTGCAAAAATGTGAATTTTGAAAATCTGAAAATCTGAATTTCCAGTTCCTTGATTACTAGACACTCTGACTGTGATTTGTGTGAATAAAAATTTGTTTGAGTACTAAGTACAATTTACTTATCTTCAAACTTTTTTTTCTTAAATGTAAACAAACTATTTTGTTGATTTGTAATCAATAGCCTAAATCTACCAATTGTTTATTCTTTTTTCTTTCGATTTTTCTGGCATACCTTTATTCAGAAAAAATTTCTGACCATGAGCAAGGAATTGTTGAAATATTAGGTAATAGAGAGTTAATAGAGAGTGCAGGTGGGGAAGTTCGACTGTCCACTTATTAAATTTGCCCTGGCGAAATTCCGAGTCCCTTGCGGGTTCGATGGGGCTGGGGTTGGAATATAATGTACAACTTTAGGACCGCCAAATTCCCTCCTAAATACCCCGCCTAACTGGCTTACGGCATACGCTTGCAGTTGGGCTTTACCTCGGTGCACGTGTACTCAGTCTGACCAATATTACCCACTAAATATCTCGTAAATAGTCGCCCGCGTGAATGCTTAGTCCCTAGACGTTTCCCTAATTCTCTGTTCAAGCATTCCGTCTACAAATACCTTTTACAATTTTCCAAACATAATAAATTCATTTTGATGATTAAACAGGGTGGCCACATGTCAGGGAAGTCAGGTAAATGTCAGAGAAATGCAAGTAGTTGTCAGGGAAAATAGAAATTGACATTTATGTTAACTATGTTATTTTTTTCGTATTACATATATAACTTTTATAATTTATTTAACAGATTTTAGAAACCTTCCCCGTGTAGAAATTTCGATAGGGGTCTAGTGGGGGCCTCACTAGTTTTCCCTTTTTTTAGTCGGGCCCTGATGGGGAAAACTAGTCGGGGCCCCATGAATATCATAACGCTTTTGTCAGTTAGGCCCCGACTAGATGTTCTAATAGGGGTCTAGTGGGAATCGCCCTTCCACAGCCCTATCAAATAAAGGGCTCTGCTGTGGCCCTAATCAGGTCCCCGCAATATATATATATGTCGCGATATAAGGGTCGCGATATATATCGCAGTATTAATTAATAATATTAATAAGTATTAATACCCGAGTAAAAATTTTGCTGTGGCCCCGATCGGGTCCAGATCGGGGGATTTCAAACCGGAGATGAAACACACGGCCCAACCAGGCCCAGATCTGGCCAAACCTGGCCCGATCGGTCTGGGCGTTTCATCACCGATATGAGCCAGGTTTGGAAATTTCTACATGGGTAAGATAGACTTATTAAAGTAAAAAATTTCCCACTAGCGCCAGACAGGGCCCTGATTAGTTTTTTCTAGACTAGAACTTCTAGTCCGGGCCACGCTAGAACCCTACTTTAAATGGGGAAAGATAGGGAAATTTCTACACGGGTCCAAGGATTTCGAAGGATTATAAAGAATTTCCAGGCATTCTTTGGGATTCTTTGGGTTTCTAATGATTTTAAGAGATTTTCAATAATTTAAACAAATTTTAAGAGGTTTCTAGGAATTTGAAGGGATTACAAGAGATTTTTATAAGATTTAAAAGATTTAGTGAAAATTTAAAGGACTTCATGAAATTTTAAGAGATTTTTCAGAAAGTTTAGGTAATTCAAAGAATTTTAAGGAATTTTGAACAGTTTTCAAAAAATTTTTAAGTTCTTTTCGTATTTTAAGGGATTTTAAAGTTTTTTGTATAAGAATTTAAAGTGATTTTAAGGAATTATAAATATTCGCGTGGAATTTAAAAAGATTTTAAAAGGTTTGTAAGAATTTAAATGTTCCTCATGGAGTTTTAAAGGATTTCACAAGATTTTTATGATTTATAAAAGATTTTGTAGAAGTTTAAGGAATTTCAAGAGGCTTTCAAGAATTTAAAGAAATCTTTACGTATTTTAAGGGACTTCAAAGTTTTTCGTGGAATTCTAAAGGATTTTAAGAAGCTTGTAAAAATTTTAAGTAATTTTACTATTTTAAAAATGAAATTAAG
Source organism: Synergus itoensis (assembly GCA_904066005.1). Taxonomy (NCBI): domain Eukaryota; kingdom Metazoa; phylum Arthropoda; class Insecta; order Hymenoptera; family Cynipidae; genus Synergus; species Synergus itoensis. The sequence goes on along the minus strand of CAJFCP010000504.1, from coordinate 286,228 downwards.
GAATTTTAATAGTCCTCATAGAATTTAAAAAAATTTTAAGTCATTTTTGATTTTTAAAAGACTTTGTGGTTTTTTTATTTCAAGAGTTTTGTTTAGAGATTTTAATGCACTTTAGGGAATTTTAAAGAATTTGACGAGATTTTTATAATTTGTAAGCGATTTTGTAATATAATTGTAAAGAATTTCATGGAATTTTAAATATTGTAGTGGAATTTTAAGATATTTAAAAATGTTTCTGGGAATTTCAAAAGATTGCAACGAATTTTAAGGGATTTCAATAGGTTTCCAATAATTTAAAGAAATTTTGATGCATTTTAAGAGTTTTTAAAATTCCTCGTTGAATTTAAAAATATTTCACGAGATTCTGAAAATTTTTTATGGAATTTTGAAGGATTACAGGAAATTTTAAGAAATTTTTAGGAATTTTAAAAGATTTTAAAGTTTTTTGAGGAATTTAAAAACAATTAGTGAAAATTTAAGTGTTTTCCTGAAATATTAACAAATTTGAAAGGATTTCGTGGAATTTTAAGATTTTTCTACGAATTTCAGAAAATTTCAATGAGTTTTAAGAGATTTCAAAAGTTGTTGTATATTTGACAGATTTTTACGAATGTTAACCCTTAGCTGCCACACTGTCATTGGGGCGTTTTCTACCCCGCTGGATAAAAAAGTAGATTGCAAAGCAACTATTACTTTTTGACTGAAAAAAAATTGCTGATAATTCTTAAGAGATATTTTAGAAGAATTTCTGCTGTGCTCATTTTAGAAAAAATAATATTTAGTATTTTTAAAAAATTTAAGAAAATGTAAGAAAAAAAAATTCTGGGGCGAAATTGACCCAAGTGTGGCAGCTAAGGGTTAAATTTTGTAAAGTGATTTTAAATTTCACAAGATTTAAAGTGATGTACGAAATTTTAAAAAAATTTCAATAGTACTATTATTGAAAATTTATACGCATCTTTAATACTTTTCTGTCAGGGAAAGTTGTCTGAAAGTCAGGGAAAAGTCAGGGAAATGTCAGGGAAATTGAAAAGTTGAATCTTGTGGCCACCCTGTTAAAACTACAATTTTATAGCCTATAGTGAAGGGGAGGAAGTTTCCGACATTTATTCTCATGAAAAATGATGTAAAAAAGGAGAAGATAAATTTATGGAGGTCGAGAATCGAACCCGAATCTCACTCTTCGTTTTTAAATGTTTCATACTCGTTTTTTTTTTTTTTTTTTTTTTTTTAAATTTAATCTCTTGGAAAGGAAGTCTCGGGATTTAGAACTTAATAAGGGGAGAATTTTCGAGCAGTGCAATTACATCGGATCAGAGTGGAATATTTCATCCAGACGATTGCAGCGCGATGCACCGACCCTTGCAGTCGTATTATTAACGGGCAATTTGCTGCGTCTGCTGCTGACTGTATTGTCTCTCAATTCGTCCTCTTTCTAATTCTCGTTCTGTTTCTCTTCATTTCACGTCCTTTACCTTACTTAAGCTCGGTCCCTGCATTTATAAGCTGTCTTTGACGAAGGCACCAGTCGTTAATGAAACACGGATCGATAGGGCTCGGAAGAAGGGAGTAATGAGTGGGAAGATTTTAATGGTTGTTTATTAATGAGAACATGCAATCCGACTTTAATTAAAAATTAAAATAGGGGATGAGGAAAATGATTATCCCGAGAGTTTATAATTCTTTTTGGTCTGCAATATTTTCTTATTCTGAAGTTATACATTTATTTCTCTATAAAGGAATACAAAATTTCGATTCTGAGCAGAGTGTGTGCTGGTGTACCTAATGTGCAGCGATCGCTCGTGGTTAAGCGTTGACGTCTTAATTTCCGGACGAGCGAAGCTCGACGACATTCGGTACAATCCTACTATTCCAAAGGGGGACTTCTCAAGAATTCATGCGCAGTTACGATTCATACTAGGTACTTTTTTTTATGTTTCTCTGCCTTCTGATGTCGGCTAAGGCAAGAGGCACAAATGCCAATGAAGATGAAGACGAAGTTGCAGATGAAGATGTTGAAGACGCCTCTATTGCACTTCTCAATCTCGTTTTTCTTCATGCTGAACTTTTCTTTTTGCTTGGCTTCACCTTGTATTCTCGTCATTGCTCTTCTTGACTTCGGGCTTAAAGTCCTCTCGATTCTGGAAATGAGAATAAATAGAGAGGAGGAAAATTTTATTCGAGGGTTTAATTTACCAATTAACTTAGCTCCTTTTTTTCTAGAAAATATCATATATATTCAGGGTGTCTGGCGGACCGGGAAACCGCGGGAAAAACCCGGGAATTTCATTTAGGACCAGGAATTTTCTGTATTTTATTGAAAAATCGACGTTTTTCTACTTTATCTTCTTTTTATTCTACTAGCAAACCAACAAAAGATTATTTTTTTGTTACTTCTTAAAACTTCAAGTCATTCAAAAGTTAATCACCCTGTTAATCTAAATTAGCCGAATTTCGCTGATTCGAATTTAGAGAGTAGTAGGTTTCGAACAACAATGTATACGAGATTTTAAAGAAATTTCGTTACATCACCGTTTTAGAGCGGAATTTTAAAAGGATTTTTTTTAGGATTTTTAAAATATTTCGGATATTTCGCGGAATTTTAAAGGAATTCATAAAATTTTTAAATATTTTTAAGAACTCTAGGAATTTTTAAGGGATTTTAAAAGTTTTCATGAAACTTAGAGGAATTTTAAGAGAACTCAAGAGGTTTTTTATGATTTTTAAAAGATTTTGTGGAATTTCATGATATTTCTAATAATTTTAAGGAATTTCAACAGATTGTTCTGATTTTTTAAATATCTTATGTAATTTTTAAGGATTTCATGGAATTTAATGATATTTCTAATACTTTTAATGTATTTTCAAGGACTAAAAGGTATTTGAATAGTTATCATAGAATTTTAAAGAATTTCAAGAATTTTTTAGGATTTTAAAAAGATTTTCTCAAACTTTAAAAGATTTCGAAGGTTTTTCGTGAAATTTTAAGAGATTTAGAAAAGTTTCTGAGATTTTAAGGGATTTTAAGTCTTGTCGTGGAATTTCGAGAAATTTCGAAATTTTGTTTTTTCAGAGAATATTAAGGGATTTAAATGTTTTCATGGAATTTCCAAGAATTTTAGGAGCATTAAGAGATTTTAATTAGCATTTTTAAGGATTTCATGGAATTTAATGATATTTCTAATACTTTTAATGTATTTTAAAGGATAAAAAGGTATTTTCATAGTTATCATAGAATTTTAAAGAATTTCAAGAAGTTTCTGGCAATTTTAAAAGATTTTCTCAAACTTTAAGAGATTTCGAAGATTTTTCGTGAAATTTTAAGAGATTTTAAAAGGTTTCTTGGATTTTAAGGAATTTTAAGTCTTGTGAAATTTCGAAATTTTATTGTTTCTGAGAATGTTAAGGGATTTAAATGCTGTCATGGAATTTCCAAGAATTTTAGGAGAATTAAGAGATTTTAATGACTTTTAAAAGACTTTATTGTCATTTTTAAGGATTTTATGAAATTTTATGATTTCTAATAATTTTAAGGTATTTCAAGAAAGTTTTATGATTTTTAAAAGATTTTATGGATTTTTAAAGAATTTCTTGGAATTTGAAGAGATTTTCTCAAACTTTAAGAGATTTAGAAACGTTTCTGGGATTTTAAGGAATTTTAAGTCTTATCGTGGAATTTCGATGTATTTCGAAATTTTAAAAGGTTTCTGAGAATTTTAAGGGATTTTAAATGTTGTCATGGAATTTCTAAGAATTTTAGGAGAATTAAGAGATTTTAATGACTTTTAAAAGACTTTATAGGCGTTTTTAAAGATTTTATGAGATTTCTAATAATTTTAAGAGATTTCAAAAAAGTTTTCTGATTTTTAAAAGATTTTATGGAATTTTTAAGAATTTTAAGGAAGCTGACGAGATTTCTAATACTTTTAATGGATTTTAAAGGATTTAAAGGGTTTTTAAATGTTATCGTAGAATTTTAAAGAATTTCAAGAAGTTTAGAAAAAAGAAGTATTAGAAAAAAACGTCAAACAATAAAAACTAACAAAGTCAACGTCGAGTATGAACTTTTCAAAGACAGGAAAAAAGAGAGAGGACAAGTATGTAGAGTCTTTTCAGTATTTGTGGAAAGTAAACAAAAAACGTTTGGCAGAATGATCAAGTCGAGGAATTTGAGAAGGGCTCGAACGCACAGCAGTGTTCATTCCACTACTGGCACTGGGCACCGAAAACCATCGTATTCACGTCAATCAAAGCCCTTTGCGATTGGACGAATGAAATTAACGTCATCGCATCCTTTCGTTCGTTCGTTTGGCCGTAAATTGGAAACCAGCTCGGCTTGCAGGCACGCGATTACGCTTGTTTCAGTATCAACGACTCTCTTTCAATACCCCTCTCCAATGTTACGCACCAATGACGGCTAGACATTACAGATATTCGCCAATTACGGACTTAAACGCTCTAACAAAATCTGATAGGTTCATTCTTTGTTAACTCCGTTCTTTTTTCCCATACACGTCCTTAAAAAATTTTCATTAAAGTACTTTAAAAATTACAACAAGCTGCAACTTGTTCAATGCTTATTTATTAGTGAATTGTCATATCTTAAAAAAGTGATGTCACGAAATGTCTCGAAAATCATGAAACTGAAGTTTACAACCCATGTAGAAATTCCGATCGGGGTTTAATAGGGCCCTGGCTAGTTTTCCCTATTTCTAGTCGGGCGCTGGTCGGGAAAAATGGAGAGGGCCTGACTAGTTCTGTAACGCTGTTTTAGCCAGGTTCTAGCTAGAATTTCTGAGCAGGCCCTAATGAGAGTTAGGTAGGGCCCCGTCTAAACCCTTTCTATTATAATATTTTGGTTATTTACCATATAGGGAAAACTAGCCAGGGCCCTACTAAACCCCGATCGGAATTTCTACATGATATCATGTAGAAATCGTCCCATTTGTCCCTATGTTCATTAGGGCGGTAGTCAGGTCCTTGCTAGAACAATTGGAATAGTAAGTTCTAGTCAGGACCCCTTAAAGCACTGTTAGGATTTTCCATTCTTTGTAAATAGAAAATCTATGCACGTCTAGTTAGGCCCCAATCTTATATTTTAACCAAGTTTTAGTTGGGCCCCGATTCGAATAAAAGAACAAAGAAGTTCTAGTCGCAGGAACTGTTCGGGTCTTAGCCAGTATAGCTAAATCATAATATTTATGATATAGATATTGAAAAACACAGTTAAAAATAAAATTGTAAGAGTGAAAAAAAAACTGTGCTATTACTATGTTTACTATATAATAGGCGTTACGATATTTCGACTTCGACTCAATCATCTTTTTAGAATAGATCCCCGCTTCTCAGATGTAATGGAAAGCGGGGATGATTGACTAGTTTCTAGAACTGAATTTACTGACTGGTAAGATTTGATTGCGCTAATTAAGTTTTCTTGGATCGCGAAGGATTGCAACAGATATATTTTCTGATATCAGATTAATCGACTTTTCATCATAGAGAGTTCAGTCTATCGAATTCGAATTGGACTTCTTTTCAAACGCAATCGGATAATGAACGATACGAAATCTGCGAGCTCTGATAATTGGTGTTTTCTCGTCTTGAATAGTCTTCGATATAACTCACTTACAGGAATCAACTCATTATATGAAAATCGAAGAAAATGAAAGTCGGGCATCTTTCAGAAGATTCTAGAAAGTTCTGAGAAAAAAATGAGAATTTATAGAGAGTTTAGAAGTTGTTATTCCTAAATCAAAAAAGCAGAGTCAGCCTTAAACAAAATGAATAGTGTTTGGATTCGATGAGGAGATAAGGGACCTCATGTCATGGTAACTTCAACGGATTCCCTGATCTTTTCTAAGCATTCTCAGGGGAGATAGTGACAGCAGAATACCAGAAGTAGTAGTCGATCGTATTGTTGGTCAGACGCGGAGCTTAGATTTCTCAGGGGTCTCTAATAAAGTCGATCTGAATTTCAGATAGGTGTGAAACCATTTCCTCAGTCGACTTTGATTTTGTTCTTCTGCATAACATTAAACGTAAGGATCTCAATATTTAAAATTCTTCTTTCAAACATTATCATTATTTCATATCACCAGCAGACCAACACGCGCGCTGCGCGCACGATTATTTATTTAATTTCTTACAAGTTAGTCATTAAAAAATCGATGAAATTTTGAAGATTCAAATTTAGAGAGTAGATTTGGTATTTCAAGAGGTTTCTAGGAATTTTAATCGATTTTGACTATTTTCAAGTGATTTTTACAAAGTTCTAAAGATTTTTAGGATTTTAGGATTTTAAAAAGATTTCATAGAATTTTAAGGTATTTCAGGATATTTCGCGGAATTTTAGTGGAATTCATGAAATTTCAAGAGAATTTTTAAAGCTAAGGAATTTTAAGGGATTTTAAATGTTTTGAAATTTTGAGGAATATTTAAGAGGTCTCTAAGAACTTTAAGAAATTCCAACGAATTTTAAGCGATTTTGAAGGTTTACCTATCATAGAATTTAAAAGAATCTCAAAAAGTTTCTGAAAATTTTAAGAAATTTTCACGAATTTTAAGCGATTTCAAAGGTTTCTTGGAATTTTTAGAGATTTGCAAGAAGTTAAGAGATTAGAGATTTGAAGGTTTTTGTGAATTTTTTAGGATTTTCACTGCTATTCCTATAAAACTTCAATTTTTTAAAAGAAAATTTTAATTAAGAAATAAAATATCATAAATTATATAATATTGAAAAAGAACGTAAATGCGCGCGCAGAGCGCGCGTTCGTTCTTGTATAAACAAAACAAACAACTCTAACCGGGAGAGGCTTTTCAAATTCTTATAAATTTTAATACTTGATGTAATAAACTAGGTGGGAAATTTATTTTCACGTCACTGGTATCTTGGGTGAAGTTACTCGCAACTTGGCAGAAGCGTCACCTGTTTCCTGGCCCCTTCTGGCGCTGACGGGCCCGTTTATTACATCGCAGGGTTGTACGTTACCGTCGGGCACCTTACCATCCTACCTACGCGTGTGACATACATGCAACGCACGCCTTGGAATTATGGCAGAGATTAGTGAACCCGAGCTAACGGCCTCCTGGATACGGATTACCTTAGTCTTCAGCTCTACCTAATGTTTCGGGGCTGTGACCGATGTTAATGGTTCCCAAGGTTACAGACAGACATACATTAACAGACCTCGATATCGACGTCCTAATTATATACCTTGCATTTAGTTGCTTGCTCCCAGACAATGGGAAGGAGAAAATTACTCCACATCTATTATTCTCAGTCTTGTGGACTTTTACTTCTTTCTATTTCCCAAGGCAAAGGTCTTGAAACGAAAAGTCCTTTCCACTTAGAGATTCCGACCAGTCGTGGTGCTCCCCCCACTACCGGCCAAACGCGGAGCTAGACTTGTAGACTGCTGGACGCTCAACTTCAAACGGCCCTAGAAGACAAACTTCTTGTCTTTCTTAATTTCCACGGTGTCTTGCGGACCGGGAAAAACCCGGAAATTTCATTTAGGACCAAGAAGTTTTTGTATTTTATTGAAAAATCGACGTTTTTCTACTTTATCTTCTGTTTATTCTACTAGCAAACCAATAGACGATTATTTTTTTTTTACTTCTGATAACTTCAAGTCATTCAAAAGTTAATCACTCTCTTAATCTGAACCAGCAGAATTTCGCTGATTCAAATTTAAAGAGTAGGTTTCGAACAACAATGTATATGAGATTTTAAAGAAATTTCGTTACATCACCGTTTTAGAGCGGAATTTTAAAAGGATTTTTTTTAGGATTTTTAAAATATTTCGGATATTTCGCGGAATTTTAAAGGAATTCGTAAAATTTTTTAATATTTTTAAGAACTCTAGGGAATTTTAAGGGATTTTAAAAGTTTTCATGAAACTTAGAGGAATTTTAAGAGAACTCAAGAGGTTTTTTATGATTTTTTAAAGATTTTGTGGAATTTCATGAGATTTCTAATAATTTTAAGGAGTTTAAACATATTTTTCTGATTTTTAAAATATTGTGTGTAATTTTTAAGGATTTCATGGAATTTAAGGATATTTCTCATACTTTTAATGTATTTTAAATGACAAAAAGGTATTTTCATAGTTACCGTAGAATTTTAAGGAATTTCAAGAAGTTTCTGGGATTTTAAAAAGATTTTCTCAAACTTTAAAAGATTTCGAAGGTTTTTCGTGAAATTTTAAGAGATTTAGAAAAATTTTTGGGATTTTAAGGGATTTTAAGTCTTGACGTGGAATTTCGAGAAATTTCGAAATTTTGTTCTTTCAGAGAATTTTAAGGGATTTAAATGTTGTCATGGAATTTCCAAGAATTTTAGAAAAATTAAGAGATTTTAATTGGCATTTTTAAGGATTTCATGGAATTTAATGATATTTCTAATACTTTTAATGTATTTTAAAGGATAAAAAGGTATTTTCATAGTTATCATAGAATTTTCAAGAATTTCAAGAAGTTTCTGGGAATTTTAAAAGATTTTCTCAAACTTTAAGAGATTTCGAAGATTTTTCGTGAAATTTTAAGAGATTTTAAAAGGTTTCTTGGATTTTAAGGGATTTTAAGTCTTGTGAAATTTCGAGAAATTTCGAAATTTTATTGTTTCTGAGAATTTTAAGGGATTTAAATGTTGTCATGGAATTTCCAAGAATTTTAGGAGAATTAACAGATTTTTATTGGCATTTTTAAGGATTTCATTGAATTTAATGATATTTCTAATACTTTTAATGTATTTTAAAGGATAAAAAGGTATTTTCATAGTTATCATAGAATTTTAAAGAATTTCAAGAAGTTTCTGGGAATTTTAAAAGATTTTCTCAAACTTTAAGAGATTTCAAAGGTGTTCGTGCAATTTTAAAAGATTTAGATTGGTTTCTGGGATTTTAAAGGGATTTTAATGCTTGTCGTGGAATTTCAAAATTTCAAAAGGTTTCTGAGAATTTTAAGGGATTTTAAATGCTGTCATAGAATTTCCAAGAATTTTAGATGAATTATGAGATTTTAATAACTTTTAAAAGACTTTATTGGCATTTTTAAGGATTCTATGAAATTTTATGAGATTTCTAATAATTTTAAGGGATTTCAAGAAAGTTTTCTGATTTTTAAAAGATTTTGTGGAATTTCATGAGGTTTCTAATAATTTTAAGGAGTTTCAACAGATTTTTCTGATTTTTCAAAGATTTTATTTAATTTTTAAAGATTTTATGGAATTTAAGGATATTTCTCTTACTTTTAATGTATTTTAAAAGTTAAAAAGGTATTTTAATTGTTATCATAGAATTTTAAAGAATTTCAAGAAGTTTCTAGGAATTTTAAAAGATTTTCTCAAACTTTAAGAGATTTCGAAGATTTTTCGTGAAATTTTAAGAGATTTTAAAAGGTTTCTTGGATTTTAAGGGATTTTAAGTCCTGTCGTGGAATTTCGAGAAATTTCGAAATTTTATTGTTTCTGAGAATTTTAAGGGATTTAAATGTTGTCATGGAATTTCCAAGAATTTTAGGAGAATTAAGAGATTTTAATGACTTTTAAAAGACTTTATTGTCATTTTTAAGGATTTTATGAAATTTTATAAGATTTCTAATAATTTTAAGGTATTTCAAGAAAGTTTTCTGATTTTTAAAAGATTTTATGGAATTTTTAAAGGATAAAAATACGAGATTTCTAATACTTTTAATGGATTTTAAAGGATTTAAAGGATTTTTAAATGAAGAAATTTCTATGTATTTTAAGAGGTTTTCACGAATTTAAACAGATTTCAAGAAATATTTATGACTTTAAAAATATTTTATGGGATTTAAAAGGTTGTAAAATTTGTCAGGGTATTTTGTTGAGGGATTAAAAAAAAATGTTTATGTTTTTTAAAAGATTTTGTAGAATATGACCGAGAAAAGACTGGAAAATACCGGGAGAAAACCGGGAATTTCCAATTCCCTGATCACTGGACACCCTGATTTCTCTCAAAGCCTTTTTTTCTAAACAAATGGGTTAATAATCTCTAAAAGTTAATTATATGGAAAAACAATCAAAAGAGATGTAGTCCTTGTTTTGAAAAATAATATCTATAACGAAAGTTACTTAACTTGAGTCTATAGCCACTTGAATTCTGGCTTGGGATCATAAAAGCATATAGTGGAATACTATAGCATAGACTATATAGGCGTTTGTACTTCGTGATCTATATAATGTAATTTTACGGATACACTTCGGACTTCGAAGGGAAGCTTTAGAGCAATCCACTAATGAAACTACTAGATTTTTCATCGTCGGAAAACCGCAAGCCAAAATACCTTTGAGATCTCGATCCTAAAAATGGTGCTATATTCAATTTTCTTCTGTTGTGGCCTCGATGATTCATATTTATTGGACCCTCGTAAAATGGATTTATTGTCCGGCAACCTCCTCCTGGTACTCAACGTCCAGATTCATTGCACATTGTTTATGGTAATTCCCTCGAGATATTTTCCATTCGTGAAATCTCCAATTTCCATATGGAGGTTTGAAAAATATCGAGAGGAATCTTTTTGGTCTTAAATTGCTACTAGAGATATAAATATCTGAGTATTTTAAATTTGAAACCGAGCAATAGAGTTAGAATATATTAAAATCTCACTCACGGCATTCCGTGAATGATTTTCAACTTAAAATCATTCTAGAACACAAATGGTTAATTATTTTAAATTGCACCAAAGGACTTTGCTACTTATATTTTCATAGAGAATAAAAAGCTTTAAGATTTGTATATAAATAGAGACTCCTATTTTATGCAAAGCGCATAATCGCATAATGTCTCAGAATTGAATATTACACTCAAAAAAACGCCTAGTTAAGTTAACTAGAATTTTGGGTTAAATATACCCTAATTATTTTTTCTGGTTAAAGTAACCATAATTCTGATTGATTTAACCAGCGTTCTAGTTGTTTTAACTAGCAATTCTTATTAAAATAATCAGAATTCTGGTTACTTTAACAAGAAAAAATAATTAGGTTATATTTAACCCAAAATTCTAGTTAACTTAACTTAGGCGTTTTTTTTTTTTTGAGGGTACTCGAAATCTTCGCGATTTATAAAGTTTCCAAGTTAAATAAAGAAGATTCGTCATCGCATAAAAACGCATAATTTTTTTTCATCGCATAATTTTGGAATCTTCGCATAATTTTTGAATTTTCGCATAATTTTGGAAACATTCGATTTTTGCATAGAAATTTTGTTTTTAATTGACAAAAATTAAAAAATCTTAATACATTTTATAATAATTTATTGATTTATTACACTACCAAACAGAAGATTAGGTTCGCCTGTTTTTCAATGATAGCCCTAGCGAAAGCATCGGATTGAAATTCATTCCGAATTAATCCGAAATTGTCCGAAACATTCCAGAATTTGTATTCGAACCAGACAGTTTCATTCCGATCAAATCCGAAGGAAGTTTTCAATCCGAATTAATTCGAAGTCCATTCAAAATCAATCCGAACCTTTAATCCGAAGGAATCCGCCAATCCGAATTAATCAGAATGAATCCGAACTTTCAATCCTAATAAATCCGGTCAATCCGAATGAATCTGAATTTATCAAAATTTTTCGGAATCATTCGGATTGATTCGGAGAGACCGGATTAATTCGGATTTATTCGGATTGAAAGTTCGGATTAATTCAGATTAATTTGGTTTGGCAGATTCATTCGGATTAAAGGTTCGGATTGATTTTGAATGGGCTTCGGACTAATTCTGATTGAAAACTCCCTTCGGATTATATCAGAATGAAACTGTCTGATTCGGATACAAATTCCTTCGGATTAAAATTCATTCCGAACCAATACGAATCATTCCGGAATTTTCGTCCGAAACAAACAATTTCATTCCAATCTAATCCGAAGGAAGTTTTCAAAATCTGAATTAATCCGAAGCCTATTTAAAATCAATCCGAACCTTTAATCCGAATGAATCTGCCAATCCGGATTCATCCGAATTAATCCAAACTTTAAATCTGAATAAATCCGAATTAATCCGGTTTATCCGAATAAATCCGAATGATTCAGAAAAATGTTGATAAATTCAGAAGCATTTGGAATCCGAAATTTTGTAGAAATATCAATAACTTTTGAATAATGAACATTTTTTTAATTTCTAAAAATAGATTTCTGAACAATATGCTAGACTTATTTAAAAAATTGTACAATTATTTCTCTTCATTGTACAAGGGCTCAAATCTGGATTTGAAATACGTAAAAAGTTGAATATTACCTGATCAGTAGGAAAATAATAATAAAAATCAAATGAATGTAAATTTTAATATAATTTTGCAGAAACATGATTAATGATTTTTTATATTTTATAACAATATTTTTCTCAGTAGGAAAAATATTCAAATATTTCCAACTTTTTCCCGGACAATGCAAAGTAAAAAATGTCAGTTTCTATAGAAAGTTATTTTTAAAATAAGCTTCAGAAATTAAAAAAATTGTTCATTATTTCGAAAAGTTATTGATATTTTTATAAAACATTGAGATTTGACGTAATATTTATGACAATATTAAATATTTAAATTAAATATAATTCTGATTTCTCCATCGCACAATTTCGCATAATCCAGATTTTTGAAGCAGAATTTCGCAAAATAATCCATTTTTTCCGCATAATTTAAAGATTTTCAAGAGTAGAAAAAATTGTCTCTATATACATATAAAGAAAAAAGAACAATGAGCTTAAAAGTTTCAAGTTGCAACAATAAAAAATACTTTTCACTTTTAAAAAACTCTTGCATGAAATAAATCTCCATTGTTTACAATGTATTCTGATCTGGAAACAAATAGACCTTATCGCAAGCGAGATCGACGGAAAAAGAGGGATTTACCGAGTCCCGGTAATGCGAAGCGTTCTTTTCCTCGCGATATTATCCCGCGAGACGAAACCATCTTTTACGCGTGTGGAATATCAATGACGCCACTGAAGGGATAAAAATTGTATTGAGATGCATCCCACCCTAGAAACAAATAAAAAATAAATTATCCCAGAAATTTGTTTTCAGATAAGTTAAAACTGTAATACTAGATGGAAAAATTGATTTTCATAGTATAGGGGGTCATTTTTTCCCTTTCACGTAGAGGAAACTCCAGTGCCATATAAATTGTCGTCCCACATTGAGAAAATCGTCGAACTCGTATCGGAGAATCGTGGGAGCGTTAATAACATTATTGAAATTCGATCACCCATTCTCTTTTCCGATGAATTTATGAAGATCCTTCAGAATTAATTACTGCGACTCAGCGCCGTTGAAGTAGGTTGAAACCACGGGTGCTTTTCCGCTCGGGTCTTCTGTTCTCATTATTTTTCTCCCTTGTCCCCTTCGGTTCCTAAAGCTTGGCTCTACCCTTCCTTCCTCCCCATCTCGTTTTCCAACCTATACCATGGCGCTCAATACAATCTGTATATGGGAGGCTTGGAAAAGCGATACATAATTCTCACCGCAAACGGCAGCGTTTCACGCACCGCGTGCTGTGTGAATATAATCCGTACTCCAATTAGTGATAATTACATCGTGAATTAGAAATTCTAGTAGCTAAATTGCTCCAGCGGGAACAGAAAAAACAAGCACAAGATTCTGAAACAAAAAGTCTGCAAAATTTTCAGTAATTGATTAATCCTCATTCCAAAGAGGTTTAAACTCTACGGCCGAATTTGCCTTGTTACTTCCCCCCCTCCAGACGCTCCTATCCCGTTTCAGAATTTGACCGGAGGGATTGTTTGAATTTTATTATTTTAGAAATCGTGGATAATTAAAAGATTATAGTTTTAGAATTCCAGCCACAACCTTGATTCCGATGCAATGACACAACATTGGAACTAAATTATCGGTAGATGTAGCTGCTGCGATTTGATCAGTGATTACGCAATGTAAGCTGTATCAGGGTGAGTTTATGGACCTCCTTTGACCGTCGGAGCAATCTAATTTCCGTGATTAGGTCGAGAACAAAGCTGATACCTCGAAGGAAGCAAGCTGGACTCGAATCGATATTGTGGGAACGTTTGAGCTTCCGGCGGAAGTTTCGATCTGATTCTTCCTTTTTTTCTGATTCGTGTATCCAACGCCCTGGAATCTGGTCGCAAAAGCTCTTGGTCGAAAGGGTTGGGGGCAGTTGGATGATAAAACCGAGATTACTGTCTCGTGCCAATTCCAGGAATACTTCGTCTAACAGATGTCTTTAGAACGAACGTATTTGATCTTTATATTTACAAAAGTCTCCTTCAAAGATTTCTAAAATTCCTTACGAAGCTTAATAATATCAGCTGCATCATAAATGCAATTTCAATTTCTTGAACATTGTTAAAACTTCCTGAAATGTTAATCACGATACGTCGATACTTTTCTCAGAGAATACGACGTGTCTTGGAATTTCTTGCTGAAGATAAGGGATCGAGAGAGAAAGCGCCTCGGGAGACGCCGATGGAGATATCATCAAAGCGAATCGTCGATCGTGTTCGTAAATTCGGTGTCCGTCCGATACGTGCGACCACCCGGAGGCACCAATTCTCCCTCTTGCTTCCGGTCGAACCGTCTCCGTCCCACTTCCGGAACCACTGCGTCCGGATCCTCCGATATTGCCAACACAGAAGTTTTCCCGCTGTCTCAAATCCCAAAGAAAGGGAGATATCGCTGAATCGGTGAATTACGATCCCACCGCTAGACTCCACTCCCTTCCTCTTCTACATTGATATTTGTTTCCACCGGATCTCCCGAAACCGAGTGAATGAATTCCTCGGATTATTAAAATTTCGAATCGCCCTTCAAATACTTGTTCCTTAATATATTTTATCATGATTGTCTTATAATAATATTTAAACTATGAAAATTAGGGAAAACATCGATGTTTTTGATCCGATGTATCGTCCAACATCGATATACCTCTTTCCGATACATCGATATTCCACTTCCGATGTTGCATCTCTAAATACTTGTTTTAATTTGTGATCCAACCGAACAAGAAAAAGATTTCGAGACTAAAGCGCCTTCACGAAATTTGCGAGAAAGGATTATTTCTCATTTTAGATAGCTTTAAACTTTTAGCGGAGACGCTCCCCATCAGTTTCAGAATTCAACCAATCTCGATTCTCTCCCCACTCTCAACCAGAGCACGCGCCGCGCCGCGCCGTAAGCCTTACTTTAAACTCTTCTAAATCATAAGCGGCTCATCTTATTAAATTACTCCTAAAGACTTTTCCTTTCAGATTTTAACCTAGATTAACATAGGAATCATTTCTCTTCTATAACTCAAGAAAATAAATATATTCGATCGATCAAAAATAATAATTAAACCAGTCCGTTGATTTCCCTTGGCAGTAAAGTACAAGATTGTTCTCGAGTTTGTAATGGAGGATAAAATCCAATTTTCCATCGCCTCTCGAGTTGGGCAACGTGGAAGAAATCGGTTGGGCTGAAAAGAGGTTACGGAGTCCTTTTGGCACGAAAAGTCGACCGGGAGGGAGGAAAGGGTTCGAAACCCGGAGGGTATGTCCGGCTAGATTTCCCTGCGGACTCTAATCACGCATCGGCCAAGTATTAGCCGCAGACCCGCGGGATAAGTGTGTACATATACAACCAGCAATGAACGGCCAGCGGCGATATGTCTCCATGTTCGACACGGCAGCATTGCTGTTTCGAGTGCGGTACACGCTCACTCATGTCCGGCCCGTCCTGAAAACCACATCCCTCACTGAAAACCGGAAACTTCCCGATACACCAAAACGACCTCTCGGCCTCGCTACCTTCCTCGCTGTTCAATTCCCCTAACGATTATTAGTCCATTCTCTACCAGTTTCGATATTCTAAAAGAGACTTTTCAGATTTTCAATGAAAAAGGATTCGAATCCGTTAAAAATCGTTTAACAGAAAGCGAAAGTAGTTGGATTCGGCTCTAAATTCAATCATTCACGATTATGATTAGCTGAATTGAATTGGAGTTTAATTAAAGTCTTTGAACCATTTTCAATTTTTAAAATATGAAAATCAAACTATCTCTGGGTTCTTTTCTGTTGAAATCTTAGAAGAAGAGTCTTTTGTAGCAGTTCAAACGAATTGATAAAGTTCCGAAAACCGGTAACCTCCGATTTTCTTTAGGCTCCGTATACTTCTGTATTTTGACGCGTTGATTACGAATATGATAGTAAAAATTGCCGTAAATTTGATTTTTATGATGAAATCATGAAAAAACCATAAAAATCATGGTTTTTTGCGTTTATCTCAGTTAATATGCAAAATTAAAAAAAAAAAAATTTTAAGTTGTAGATTTCATCGAAATACACATTTTTTTCAAACATTTTTTTCTGCAAGTGATAGTTTTCGAGAAAATCAGAGATATGTCGATTTCCATCGTATCTCCCTTTACCATTCCCTTTGCCATTCTTTTTATCATTTCCCTTTACGATTCCTTTTACCGTTTCTCTTTACCATTCCCTTTAGCATTCCTTTCATAATTTCAGTTTGTCATTTCCCTATAACATTTACCTTTGCCATTTTCCTTTAACATTTCCCTTTACCAGTTCCTTTATCATTCTCTTTGCCATTTCCTTTACCATTCCCCTTAGCATTCCCTTCACAATTTCCCTTTGCCATTTCCCTATAACATTTCCCTTTGCCATTTTCCTTTAATATTTCCCTTTACCATTCCCTTTTACCATTTTACTTTACTATTCCCTTTGCCATTTCCCTTTGCCATTCCCCTTTACGATTTACTTTGCCATTCCCCTGGCATTTCCCTTTGCAATAATTTTATTTTACAATAATTTCCATTTAGAATGTGAAGAGCAATTGGTAAAGGGAAATGAAAAAAAGAAAATGGTAATGGAAAATGGCAAAAATGAATGGTAAAGGGTAATAACAAAGGGAATGCTAAATGAAATGGTAAAGAGAATGGCAAAGGGTATGACAAAGGAAATGGTAAAGGGAAATGACAAAGGGAATAGTAAAGA